>NBIL01015856.1:0-10713 GCA_002752925.1 Viola pubescens var. scabriuscula
GTTTTCATATTCATGTCTAAATTCAAAAGCACAAGCCATTTATGAGCTGAAAAATTTTTGAAAATTTTTTGGAAAATTTAGAAAAAAATCCAAAATGCGTTTCACAACGACATCAGCAATTTTTTTCGTTTTCCAAATGGAAACATTTTTTTCAGAATTAACACTGCAAATACTCAAACTTTTGAATTTAGACATGAATATGAAAACCATATAAATGATTTTTATTTCAATCAAACCTATACAATTCTTATAATTTAAGTTGATATTTTAATGATTTCCACGTTCATATTTTGAAAGTAAACCTATCATTTGTTTTTGTTCCAACCAAACAACGCCGGGCTAAAAATTCCAAATGAAAAAAAAAAATCATAATTAAACAGAGAAAATCCCATTAAGAATTAAAAACTTATGGTCCAAAAACTAGTTAATTTTACAAGAAAAAATAAAAAAATAAAAGGCTCCCAACCTAAGGCCTAGTACATACTACACATACCATATATAGAGTTTCAATTAAGTATCCAAATTGGTGAAAAATTGAATATTTTCTTAAAGGCATGCGTAGTTTTTTCATCAATTTGGATAATTAGTTCATTATTTGAAGTACTGAATCTTAATTTTTTTTTCTCTCTTACGTTGCAATAAATGTAGCATCTCTTAAGTCTTAGTGTTGAAGGATAGGAAGTGTTGGTGGGATGTATAAATGACACAGGCGAACCATATACATCCCCTGCCATTGGCAACCCAGGTACCGGCCATGCACACCAAAGATAAGATGGACTAAATGACAAATTAAAACAAAACCCAATTGGATACTGTGTCGTTGAGTTTCGATAGATTCACACGTGTCATGAAACCTTAAATTATCATTAATCAATTATTGAAAATTATTATATATTCTAGGAATATATGAAGTATGATTAATTTATTTAAAATTATTAGAGTAAATTTACATATATGGATCGACACTTACGAAAAATGAAATAAAAATACAGCTCGTATTTTTTTTATAAATGAGCTGATTATAAAAACATCGTGAGGTGGATACTATATTAAATTTGAATTAGGATGTGGAAGGAAGGGGGTGTAATAGGATGAGCAAATTCAAACCCCACGCATGCATGACGCATCGATTACATACAACAAAGGCATACTCCAAACTGAAATTATTCAAAATCTCCTTAAATTCATCCCGCTTTATGACTTTCAATTCCAACCTAACCCAACTATACACTAAATAGAATCTTTCAATTCCTCTTTCCTTTTTCAACGTACCTACCTAGATTGGCCGGTTATATTTATAGTCCATACTAATTAAACTTTTTTTTAAAAAGTTTAATATCAAGCGTCCTCGAAATTGTAACATAACTGATTATCGTATGTCTTTTTTATAAAATAGATTACGAGTTTGATCTCTAATATAATAATAATAATAATAATAATAAAACTATATTTTTTTTTGGATCCTACAAGTGTCCTCTCAATTGAGACTAATTTCGTTCAAGTTCTGTCGGGCTCCAAAGAATGATAACTCTCTCAGTATGATTTTCTCTATTCTAAAAACTTGAACCCCAGATCTTTAGTTGAGGATGAACAATTCCCTTACAACTTAACCACAACTAATGTTAGTCTTATTTCAGACTCTCGAATGAAATTTTTCGTTTATTTATTTTAAGAAAAGAAAAAGAAAAAGAAAAAATAGAAATTTAACTATACTTTTGAGAACATATAGCAGTTCGTTTTCTTTTTCTTTTCTTTTTTTTTTCTTTTTTTTGAAAGTGTTTTCTTTTTCTTTTAGTTGGTACCAATATTACTTTTAAATCTTTTTTTTTTCCGGATAAGTAAATATTGCCGGTATTTCTTGCATTTTCCTTTCCAAGAGGTATTCTTTTACCTTAATTTTTTTTTGAGTTTTTATTTTTATTTTTTAAGAGATCAATGATAATTTTAGTAACTGTGTTATGAAACTTTATTTAATAGAAACATAATTAATCAAGTTCATGTGGTACGATACTTTATATTAATTCGGTTCCTGAACAACTTGCAACTTACTAGACCTGACAGACCTGATGACATGCTGGTCTCTTTCTGCATGATATGCCATGTGTACGCCACATGGCGCCAGTGACTTTTTTTTTTTTTGAAATTTTTTCTAAATAAAAATGAATCAAAAATTATAAAAAAATTTGGAACTTGAAAAAAACGGAAAATAAAGAATAAATTTAAAATAACACAAATTAAATCAATTTTTAAAAAAATTAAAAATTAAATAAATTTCAGCAACTTAAAAATGAATTTCTAGAAATTTTTTAAAAAATAATACAAATTAAATTAGATAATGGAAAATATTATGTGTAGCACCCAATACACGATAGTTGTTCCAAAGTTTTTTTTAATCGAACCTAAACTTTTATATCATTTGTGGACTTATTGTCTATTTTTTCTAAAGTGTAATTTTTTTGTTTTATTCGAATAACCAAACTGAATTTATTTCAATAATTTTTGTTCGGTACCTATTATGTATTAAGTCAATTGATTTATTTTGTTTTTTTTTATTTTCCTATTATTACCTTTCTAATTTAATTTTATTAATTTTAATTTTTTTTAGTAATTTCTCCTTTTTAAAATTCCATAAATAAATTTTATTTTTTAATTTTTTAGCATTTTTTTGTATTTTTAAATTTTTTTATTATATCTTCTATTTCTTTTAATATTTTCCCTTTTTTAATTTAAATTATCTTATTTTAAAAAAAATATTTTCTTTTCTTTTCTTTTAAGTTCTAGATATTAATTTAATTGATCTTATTTTAAATAAGTTGTCAAACAGGAAGAATGTAGTTGAAATATTTTATGATGTTAGTTGAAATTATTGATATTGAATATGATTAAATATTTTGGAGAATTAATGCTTGATAAATAAGGAATTTATCAACTAATGGTAAATAGTTTGAACTCTAGATGTCACTAATTATAATGATTATATTAAAACTTTGGTCAAGGCAATTAAATGGATGGGAAAAAAAACGAATTTACTTATTCATTCACTATTCAGTTATAATTGACGTGAAATATAATTATATTAACCTATTAAAATTTGACGGTTGAACCATATATACCTTATGGTTAAACTGGAATTGTGGTAATGACATGAAATAATTAGGTAAATTTTTATAACTATTGTTTATACTATCCGATCGTGGAGGAGTGTAGCTCGACATTAGCTTTAATTAATAAACTAATTAAACTAATTTAATATGAGGGCGCACTAACAACTACTCTAATTTTTACATCCATCATATCATATGAGAAATTAAATCAATAAAATAAATGATTTTTAATCTAATTGAAATGTCATTATGTTATTTAGAATTTCAAATTTTGTAGCATAATAATAGGGTTAAAAATGTAACTTTCAATGGATGGGTACATCCGTCGTCAGCACGCCGGACCTTAGTATTTTATTACATTTTGAACGTATTCTCTACTCAGAGACTGAAAGTGAGAGAGAGAGAGAGAGAGAGCACACTCAAAATCAAAGAGAGACGTTAGCCATGGCACATGTGACACAACGGCAGCAGTTTCCTTTAAGCACTCAAAATCAAATTTGAAGTGAGAGAGAAGGAGACAAAGGGAATAGATATACAGAAAGAAAGAAATACATGGAAATCCTTTATTTTATATTTTGAAAAAGCCCAAAAGCCAAAAATCTGATCCTCTTTCGTTTTCACCTTTCCCTAGTGTCCGTTAAGTCGCTAAAGAACATGACTTTATGGGTTTCATGAGAATTTAAGCAGTTGGGGTTTAAGAAAGTTTCTTGCTTTCAGGCAAGAATGGAAGAAAGTATGGTGAAGAAGAAAGATGGGACTGAGTCAGCGACCGAGTCCGGGACTGAGTCAAGAGGGAGCAGCTGGAGTAGTGAACAGACAAGTGGTTCTTCTACTGAGGGAGTGAGACGTAAGGGGTGTGAATCTCCATCTCCTCTAGGTTGGCCCATAAGGAAAGCTGGAGAATGCAAGAGCAAGAGTTCTAGTTCTGAAAAAAATGGAAGTGGAAAGAGAACCCATTTGGAAGATTGCAACATCACCAAGCTCAATTCAAAATTTTCAGGTTGCTTTTTCGTCTCTTTAGTCCAAAATTTTCAAATTTTGAATTTGTACTTTTCTTTTCTTTTCTAAAGTTTGGTACTTTTTCTCTCTGTTGTTATATTGCCAACTCAAACTCATAATGTCCTTTCTTTTGGGTGAATGGTGTGCAGAGATAGACATGATGAAGGAGAGATTTGCAAAATTGTTGCTTGGTGAAGATATGTCAGGATGTGGGAAAGGTGTTTGCTCAGCTTCGGCCATCTCAAATGCTATCACCAATTTGTGTGGTATGTATGCTTCTCTTCTTCCCTCTTTGTTTCTGTGCAGGATTCTGCTTCGTTATCAAATCTAAGCTTCTCTTTGGAATTGTATAGGTAGTATTTTTGGTCAATTGTGGAGGTTAGAGCCATTACCATCAGAGAAGAAAGCAATGTGGAGAAGAGAGATGGATTGGCTTCTTTGTGTTGGTGACCACATTGTGGAACTCATGCCTTCCTGGCAAACATTTCCTGATGGTAGTAAGCTTGAGGTAAGTCTAATTTTAGTAGGGAAAGCTTAAGATGTCAACATCTTTTCTGATTTTTTACAAACTTATCAGAGTGATGTGACAAGCAAAACTAGTTGTGATGTGGGCAATAATTGAAAGCATTAGTATAATGATTGTTATACAGAATGAGTGATGTTTTCTGCATTTTGTAGGTTATGACCTGCAGGCCCAGATCAGATATGTTTATGAATCTCCCTGCTTTGCGTAAACTAGACAATATGCTTCTGGTAAGATTTAGCCTCGATAGTTTCATTTTTCACCTTTCTCTGAATCTTAATAGTCATTCTGAAAGCTTCTTTCTTCCACTAATGACAGGAAATATTAGATAGCTTCATCAATACAGAGTTTTGGTATGTTGATCAAGGAATTATAGCCCCAGAAGCAGATGGATCAGCCTCTTTTCGCAAAAAAATTCAAAGGCAGGAGGAGAAGTGGTGGTTACCAGTACCCCGAGTCCCTGCTGGTGGTCTTACCGACAATTCAAGAAAGCAGCTGAACCACACACGCGAATGCACGAATCAAATACTCAAAGCTGTGATGGCAATCAACAGCGATGCACTGGCGGAAATGGATGTTCCCCAATCATATCTAGATGCTCTTCCAAAGGTTTGAAAATTTGGCTGTGGTATAATTTTTTTTCATGAGATTAGCGTAACATTGTCACTGCATTCTTAGAGTTTCTTGAATCTTTTCATCCTGCTTCGGTTTTTGTTAATCATGTTTATAACTATAGTGGATTTCTCTTGTTAATTGTTTTCAGAACGGAAGAGCATGTCTAGGGGACATTATATACCGGTACATCACATCAGATCAGTTTTCTGCTGAATACCTGCTTGATTGCCTTGATATATCCTCTGAACATGTTGCTCTAGAGATCGCAAATCGTGTTGAATCCTCTATATATGTATGGCGTCGAAGAGCTCATCATCCAAAACCTCCAACTGTTCCAAATCGCTCTACTGCAAAGTCATCATGGGAGATGGTCAAGGATTTAATGGTTGACGGAGATAAGAGGGAATTGTTTGCAGAAAGGGCTGAAAGCCTCCTGCTTTCTTTGAAGCAACGGTTTCCTGGTCTAACTCAGACCACGTTGGATACGAGCAAAATCCAATTCAACAAGGTTTGGATTTCTTCCTTGTCGCTTCGACTGCATTTCTTATCTTTGTTCTTCATATCTAAACATGACCGCTGGTTTTGAACTCTCAGGATATTGGAAAATCTATTCTTGAGAGCTACTCAAGAGTCTTAGAGAGCTTGGCATTTAACATTGTGGCCCGGATTGATGATTTGCTATACGTGGATGACCTAACGAAACATTCAGATAAATTGTCGTCAGCTTCTGCCATCAGTGTGATTGCTCACAAGAAGGTCTCCATTCCATATTCTGTGTCTGTCTCAGGCACTCCATACAAAACAACATTTACCACACCGAACTTCTCGCCTGCTTCACTTGTTAGCCCTGCAAGGGGGGAAAGAACTCCATTTGCTAACACCACCAACACTGATCACAACAACAAGCATCACAGACGTGGCCTGGGAGTGAAAAGAGTCTTGACAAACTATCTCGGGGTTGATTTGAAACCAAAGATGTGTGGCAATCAAGTTGAAGGGACGTGCCTGATTCCAGTCACGAATGGTGAGCAGAGAAAGGAATTGTTAGCTCGCCAAAACCAAACTAAGATTCGTCAAAGTAGTAGTAGTACTAGCACACCCAAATATATACTGTAACTTGAAGGGTTGATTGAGGGTGGGAAACAAATAGTGAAGACTGAGACATGGTTTGAAAATTAGAGTTATGAATTTGTTTTATTCATGGTTTTGCTGTCTTCTTTGTTATGGTGTTTTTTTATATATTTTAACTGTAACTTGGATCTGAATACAAGTGAGAACAAGAAAATGTGTCATTTTTAAATGGATTTGGGTGTTCTTTCTTCGACAATCTAATATTACCATTCATTCTACCTGAGGAGAATTGAGCAAAAAAGTTAAAAAATAGAAAAAGTCAATAGCCACTTTTAAAGTGGGGCATTCCGAGAATTGAACTCGGGACCTCTCGCACCCTAAGCGAGAATCATACCACTAGACCAAATGCCCTGTTTGCATTACAAATGACTAATAATTATTCTAGCCCTAAAAACATTAAGAAAAGCGTAATGCTATGTTTTATTTTAAAATAAAAAATAAAAAATTAGTAACCTAATAATACTAATACATACGACTTAATTGGCTAAAAATGTCAAATTAAAGCACCTCATATCATTTAACAAGTTGATTTAAACTCCCAACTTTTTGATGTATCATTGACATGTTTATAAACTAGAAATGATATTTTTTACCATATACTATAATTTTCTCCCGTCACACTCTAATTTAAAAATTGTGTTTTGAAAAATTAGACGAATAATTGTTTTTCCATAACACCAATACACATTCTATCTAACACAAGTATAACCATAAATATAAATTTACTTTTAATTTTTTCTATATACAATGACACTACCATGTTTCATCGTTTCTGCTGCAAATAGAAACTATCACCAACACAATTAAAAAAAAAGTTTCGTTCCCTTTTTGTTGTCAATTAGTTTACAAATTCATGGATAAGATGTTTAAAAATATATTTTTACACAAATATTTATTTTTTATTAATCATTTGTTGACCTTTTAAAAATATATTCCACAATTTTATTCACTTTATATTCATGGTGAGACATATTATTTTTATACGAAAACATATTTTACTATCACACAATAATATATACCTAAATGATGATTCATAAAAAATAGGCACGTAGTTAATTGATTGTTTTGCTGGTGGTAAAGATAGCGTTAGACAATAGAGAATCGGACCAATGTTTGAATCTCAACTATACCTATACAAAAAAATCAAAACATTTCATGATAGTCCAATCTACCGTTTGATTCTCAATATTAACTCAGATAAATTGAGAATTTAAAAGACTTAAATTTTATGTAAGATTACTCAATTTTTTACAATATATGAAAACTTCTATCAAAGTTATTGATAAAAGAATATAATTAGATAAGTTGAGAATCTAAAAGATTGGATGGATTTCTTACTTATGTTGCACATATTCAATTTTATCTATCAAAGTTATTGATAGAAGGAAGCTATCTATATTATAATCAATAACATGAGATGGTGAACGATTACAAAAAAGAATCATGTTTACGTTTAGATAAACAGTTTTGGGAAAAATAACAACAATGTCGTTGTAGTATAGTGGTAAGTATTCCCGCCTGTCACGCGGGTGACCCGGGTTCGATCCCCGGCAACGGCGTTATTTTGTTTAAAGGAGAGAGAATCTTGAATTTTTTTTATGCGATGTTGGAACAGGCAAAACGATGACGCATCATACACTCCTCCTACACTGATACGCAACACTCGCCTAGAATCGCGTACATTTTGTCCAAAGTTCCAAACCCTCTTCACTCTTCCACGTTTTGCACACTCTTCTCCATCACTCCAATTCTCTCATACTCCACCGTCAGATCTGCCCAACCCAATCAACTCGCCGCCGCAATCATAATGACGACCAGCATCCACATCACCGCCCTCGACGGCATAGTGAACGTGAACTCCCTCTTCACCTTAGCCGTCTTCCTCGGCCTAGCTTGGAGCCCAGCGGACCCCACCAACACCCTCACCGACCCGATGGACCCCACCACCTGCCCTCCCACCCCGCGAATCGCGGAAGATCTCATCACCTTCCACGTCTACTCCTTCGCCTCCTTCCTCTTCTCCAGCATCGTCGCTCTCGCCGTCAAGCAAGCCCTCCGCATCCAGGGGAACGGCGGCGGCAGCAGCTTCCACTTCAACCACAGTCATCAGGTACCGGCGGAGCTGATCGCGCGCGTGAACAAGAGCCTGGTGCGCGTGGGGATGCTGGTGTCTGGGGTTGGGTCCTTCAGCGGAGTGGTGTTCTTGATGTTAGCGTTGGTGAATTTGGTTCAGTTCAAGGTCGGGTCTTTGGCTTGTGGGACCGGTCATGCCTTTGCTGCTGTGGTGCCTCTTTTGATCTTGGTCCCTACTGCGCTTCTCATCTATGCCTGTGTTGTTGTGTACGCTTTCACTCGTTAGTTAATTACATTTTATTAATCCCTTTATTGTCTCTGTTTAATTAGGAGGAAATTAATTACTGCTAATTGCGGAATTAGAAATTTTACTGTGATTTACTTATAAATTATAATGCCGCTATTCGATGAAATGTTCTATAATCATAGGATATATACTGATGCCTATATTGAATAGATTCAATAATTAATTAATAATTTAATTTTAAAGTATCGCTAAGTTACCACCAATAAGCGATAAGCGTTAATCCTAATAAAGCTCCAGCACAATTTAGCTAATTTATGTATGAGTTATGAAATCTGAAAAATATGGAGGTTTTGGAGTTCTTACACTCTATGAAAGTGTCGAAACATTATAATGATTATTTGGCTAACCTATTGTTAGTTTTATTTTAAATTTAAATAAATATTTAAATTAAAAAAAAGAGCACAAGGTGAATTATGAATCATTTGATGAAAATAGGTTATATAGCTTAATTTACAAATTACAAGAGTGGAATAAGTACTTGCTAAAAAATGGATTATATGTAATATACTTGGTGTTACAAAATTATAAGTTAAACTATTAAAATAAACGGTAAAAATTGGGCCATATTTTGAATGACCAAAATAACTACAATTCAATTGAATTTTTTTAATTTATTTTAATATGCAGCTTAGTTAGTAGTAGTGAATAGTGATATATACAATTACGGTAAGAACTGGACTGTGCTCAAAACCTGGTTTTAAGGTACAATCGGGGTTGGACTGCGGTTATACCGAAATTTTAGAAAACTATAAACCGAAAAAACCGGGACTTTAATATAGTGTATTTTTAATTTTATATAATGTAGTAAAAACATAAATAATTAATGCAAATAAAAAATATCAAAATACTTCAATTAAAACAAGTATCACAATACTGTTGCAAAGAAGTTCTACATCAAATAACTTTTTAGATTATTAATAAAAAAAATAAAATATAAGCTAATGAATAATTTATATTTTAATAAATGTATATGAAAAATGAGATTCATTCAATTTGATTAAGTTTATTAATTTTCTGATTTAAAAAATAAATAAATTAAATTTGAAGTCTAAAATAATAAGGTTATGATATATTTTAAAATTAATTTCCTAATTTAAAATTAAATTTTATTAAAGTTTTATTTTGATAAAGTATATTAAATATCTAGGAAAATTCAGATTATGTCCATGGATAAATACTAATTTATAAATTACGGACGTAAAATAATTAAATTAACATATATTTGTAAGTTTTGAGATTTTAAATCTTTAATGCCAATTAATTTTAGAGCAAAAGACATTTTGACACCCAACATTTGGGGGTGTGAACATGTTGACACCCAACTTTAACCCCAGTTGAATAGACACTTTGTTAGACACTTTAACATCTAACAATCTCTCTTAGACATTTTAATACCCAAACCTCCAATATTTTATATAACCCTGTTATTTTTTAATTTTTGCTAGTTACACATCCAAAAGTAATATTTAATTTACTAATTGTATAAAGTGAAATACCACTGGGAGAGATTATTAGGTGCACCGCACCTATTGAGTGAGCGATCCAAGTGTAATATGCATCGGGTGTATCTAATAATTTCTCATACAATAGATATTAATTACCAATAAAATTAACCTATAATTGGAAGTTTTGAGATTTTAAATCTTTAATGTCAATTAATTTTATCTATAGATGGAAATTTTGAAAATTTATTTCTTTAATATGCATTAATTGTAAATTGAATTAAAAGTTGGTATATACATGCTAATTTATATGAAAAATAAATGAGTATCTTTATAGACTGGAAAATACTAAATTTAAATAAAAAATCTAAAATTTTAGTTAAATAAGTGAATCAAAATTGGAATAAGAAGGAAACTGCCATAGTCTTTTTTTAGTCAACCGGTTCATATGATCGGACCGGATCAGTCCACCGATTTTTGAACAAAATTGAATAATAAGATTTTTTGAGGTTGTAAAAA
>NBIL01015862.1:0-10102 GCA_002752925.1 Viola pubescens var. scabriuscula
TTTTTTTTATGAATCAACCCAATTTGATGATGGTGTGGTAATTTGAGTGGAAATTAAGAATAAAAATGAAACAATGTGGAATAAAATAAGATCAAAGATCATTGTCTTACGGATTTTTACTATCCTAAAAAGACATTCTTTCGGGCAAGGAGGGAGTATGTTATTATAAATCATAACCATGTTGCCTTATTTAAAATTAATGTACGATATAAATTACACAAAATAAAAAAAATTAAGGCCTACAAAATTGACCAAATATACTAGTAATATTATAAAGCAAAATTATAATCTCACACGTCATAAGTTTTAACTAGTACGAGCAATTTACCCAAAAAAAAAAAGAAAAAAAAAACCTAGTACGAGCACAAAGAAAGATGAGCTTCATTTGTTCCTTTTTCTAAATTTTGATAGTTAAAAACATAGAAAACTAAGTAAAACATCTTTACTCCCTCCGTCTAAATGACTTCATTGGTAATTTACACGTACCAAAAAAATTACTTTTCACAAATTTTAAGTTTATATTTAACAATAATACCCTTCTTGTCTTATTCTAATTTAACTAATTTATTACTCTCACTAATTATCTCTGCTTAATAATAATGGATAAGTTAGTAAAGCTAGACAAAAAAAATCACATAAAAAGTAAGGTAACGTCATTTAATTTGGGACAAAAAAAACTCTAAAAAGTCATTTAATTTAAGACAGAGGGAGTATAGTTTATAATTTGATTTTTCCCTTTATACTCCGGACTCCAATAAACGACGTTTTGAAATAGTAAAAATTCGTAGGATAATGATTTTTGATATTATTTTATTCTACATTGTTTCATTTTTACTCCTAATTTCCACTCAAATTACCACACCATTATCAAATTAGATTGATGCATAAAAAAAAATTATCATTTGCACAAAATATATACTTCGGAAAAGATAAAATGACAAATATTATGAACAGTAAGAATCCGTAGGAAAATGATAGTTATTGGAACCCAGAGAGAGTAGTTTCAAAGCCTGCAACCTACACCTTGTAGTTTTTTTTATTGTTGCAATTTAACCTTTATAATAATAGTTAAAAAAATTCAAATAAAATTGTAAAAAGTAGCAAAATCTTATAAATTTTAGAAAAAAAATGTAATAAATATTATAGGATACAAGTCAATGAAAAAAAAATCACTTTTTTAATATTTTTAAAAATATTTTTTTTTTCAAATTTTCTAGTAAAGCAGACTATAAATTTATTACATTTTTTTTACAAATTTGTATACTCTTTGAATTCTTTTTATCAGTTTTTTCTACTAATTACAACTTTTAAAAAATTATAAAATTTACCCTAAAAGTATAGATTTAAAATTACACTATTACCGTGTAGGAAATATTGTGGACACACAAGTCTATTATGGGTCCTATGAATCATAATTATTAAGAGCAACATATGGAAAGTGAATATGGAATGTTAAATTCATAATTTTACTACATAACAAGCGCTCCTGTGCATCCGACGACAATGGAAAGTACTGCTGAAACTCAAGCAAATGCAAAGGAAGCAAATAGAATACAGAATGCATGCTGCGTATACAAAGTGCCCATAAGCATCTGGCGAAAGGCAGTTCCCTTCGCCAGTGGACAGGCGACAATCAAGGGGGGCTATCGTAGGAGAGCTTTTGTTCCTCACGGGATCAGTATGAGTATATTGAGCAGATGATAAACAAATGGTCTAACCTGTCTACAAAAACTTGTATTGGATACAGTACTCAGGAAAAGCAAAAACTAGGTTATACATTAGCATTTCTGCAGCAGTTGTTTGCTGCTAGGCTCTTCCTTCTCGCAGCCACAGTGGCGTACAACATTACTGCAACACGTTGCAGTACTAGCAGCCAAATGTAGTCATGTACCCAATAATGCTACCTGCGCTTGTACCTGGAAAGGAGAAGACCTAAAGATAAATCCTGTATTCAAATCTAGCATTGTGGACCAGATATATGTTGCTGATAATGATCGTATATAAAGTTTGACTTGCTTCAAAAGACAATCCATCATTTCCAGAAAATAAATAATGCTTTGCATCACATACAAAATGGCTCACCTGACTAACACAGCAGATATATTAAGACACAGCTTAGCTTAGCAAGGATTAAATAGTTCTAACCTCTACATTAATTTCCACAGTTATTAAAGCAGGATCTTGGTTTCATGCTTTGCATAGAATATAATCATGCAAACAAAAGAAAGCATACACTCAAACATCAAACTAGTAACGAAAGGAGAAATATAAGCTTGTCCATACCGAGATTTGCTCTTAAATGAATTCCCTGACTTTTTATTTGGTACCCCTCTACTTTTCTGTTGTTTTTTATCGCTCATGTCACTGTGAAATAGCTCCTCCATCTCTCCCGCTCTTGACTGTGTTCGCTGAGAAGGCTTTGATTTTTTGCTAGGCTTCTGTACAATCTTGCCGGTATCTAGAGCCTTCTTTACAGCCTTTGCTGCCTTAGCCCGCCGATAACCCAGGTCAACTAGTGACATTCCAGGCTTTTCTTTCTTATCTTTCCCCTTGCCCTGCAGTATTATCCAGGTAGTGAATGTTATACTTTACAACAAGCACAATGTAACAAACACTTAACTTTAGGGTTAGCTTTGATATACCACCTTAATTTGGCATAAGTTTGTTTCTCTAAATTCATTTTTATGCTTGGTACACTTCTTTTATGAAATGAAACATTACTATTTTAAATTTTGAGGCTTGCAATTACTTTGGATTGAAATAAGTGAAGTCCAAATAGTTACTAAAGAGATTTCAAATTTTTGCTAGCACAACAAAAGTTTCTTAAGATTTTTCATCAATTCAAAGCAAATGAATAAGGAAAAATAGAATAGCAAGTAAAGTTGTCAAACTTTGCGACCCCCTTGAAAACATCAGATGTTAAGGATGGATTTGTATGATTTCCATATCGCACAGCATAATTTCCTTATGTAGTTTAATATTAAAATTTTAAGATGCCACATGAAAAACAAATTGAAAACTGAGTGACGAATTTGGTAACAAAGGTTAACGTTTGTAAAAGTTTTAGAACTTGAAATAAAATTTAAATCATTTTATAGAAAAGTTGAAGGCACCCCTACAACAGGAGTCAGCCCATTTTCTTTGCGTCTATGTTTTGGGATTGGGAAGGGGAAATGAAAAGGTCTTGGAAGGGAAATTTGAAAGACATATTTCCTATAAAAAAGAAACAATAGCACACATACTTCGTTTTTGTCAACTTGATCATCATCCTCCAACATCTCTCTGGCGGCCTGCAATTTACGACGCTTCTTCCGGGGCAAATTTTTCTGCTCAAGAGCATCAGGATTGGTTTTAGAACAAAATTTTCAGAAACATTACCAATCAAGAAAAAATTAATCACCTCACGCTCTTGCTTCCTCTTTTCCTTCATCCTAAAATCTTCAGCTTGTTGGGCACTAATCACATCATTACCAGGGGCTTTTCCTTTCTCAATTGATGTCTGTTTCAAGCAATTTTAAGCATACAATTAGTAGAAGAAACTAGAACCCTAGAGCACCACCAAATGCAAGTTCCTTTGAGAATGATGAAAGCAGAACAACAGTCACTCCTTACACAAAAAAAAGTAAAAATAGAAAAAGTGGTTTCATGTGCTCTGTATGTGAGGACAAAAGACCATCACGTGGAAGGAAGTTTGCCTCATTACAAATAAAAACCTGTCTCAGCATAGCCTCTCTCCCTCCATATGCCTGCTAAGGCAGCCCGCTAGAGGATAAATATCTTCAGCTGTCCAGGATTATCCAATGTGACCACACAACAGATAACACCAAACATCCGATACCAGCGTCTTAATAAAATTGATGTCTTCAATAAGTTCCCATTATCCAGTTTAAACAACGAATCTTCTACCATTTAGAAAATAGGAACCTAACTCAATCAATCAACAATGTCCTATACCATCTCCAAATGAAAACAATAAAAAAAAATTTGCAATGATTATGTAACAATGTCAATGAAAAACTTTATATACCAGCTTGCAAGAACTTACGGGGCAGCATTCAATTTGGATGCCCAGGAAATAAAAACATGGAAATAAGCTACCATGTCAATGAAGAATTTCATATATCAGCTTGCAAGAACTTATGGAGCAACATTCAATTTGAATGCCTAACAAACAAAAACATGGAAATAAGCTACCATGACAGAATCTACATTACCTTTGCTGCAAGCTTTTTCTCTTTCCCTGTCGCAAACCAGGTTCTTTTTGGACGTGAAAAAATTTCATCTCTATATTCAATCATATTTTCTGCCTGCGTGCATTAGCGAAGTCCATGAACTTGTAGTCACTGATTATCATGTTAGCAGGACCTAAAATACTTGCAAAAGGAAAGAATCCAACAATACAACACCTACCATGCGATGTCATTGTAATTACTAAATACATTTTACTAATAAGATGACAATATAGCATAGAATACAAACCTTTGTAGCTTCCATTTCAGCTTTTCTTAAGGCTCTCTCTTCCCTGCAGTAAGTCAATGTCCACTAATTCAGAGAAAAGGAGAAACATATTTGGTGGTAAAAAAACTAGAATAACAAAGCCCAATCAAAACCTCTCTTCTTGAAGAACGGCAGCTACTTGATTTTCCATTTGCTCAATTAGCTGAGACCACTTGGTGATTGATTGCTCTGCAACAATACGACTCTTCAACTTTGAACCAGCTCTCTTTGCCTGTTAAGTGGTTAAAAGAAGTCTTTAGGTGATTCTAATTCAAGCTACCAAACACCTCCTCCTTGCCATCTTTCAGGCCTAACCGTTTGGATGTCATAGGAACCTTGGGTTAACAACCACCTTGGGTTAATGGCTCCCACTTAAAGCAACAAAAAAACTAAAAACTAAAATCTTGAGTTTTATTTCTAAAAGAGTTTAGATTAAGAAAATAACAGAGCCTGGAGAATCGAAACAAACTGATTTGTCCACATCAACATTCATCTTTTATATATAGATTTCAGCATCGATAAACATGGTCCTCATACCCAATCATCACATGATTGTATGGAAAACTAATGAAGACAGTAAATTTCATGAGGCCACAGCTGGTGATCTTTGTTAGTTATGATGTTTTACTTGATTCTAAACTAAATGAATTTCCCCAAACCTAATACACTCGATGCGTTCCCATCCAACAGGTGCTCATTATTTTGATGGGAACTTTAATTGGCTTCCTCTCATGCACAATTTAATTCAGCCACCAAACTGCTCTCCAGTAAAGGTCAAAAATAAGTTTTAACTAAAGGTCCTACAGAATCCAAGGGTCAGTTTCTGAAACTTTAATGTTATTTTGTCAAGCTCATAATGTTCTTTGTCTGGGATTGGGGACTGAAAATATACTTAGCTTCATAGAAAACCAGTATAGAAACAAACCACAAAATAATACTATTACATAAGTGAACATCTACCATAAGTAAACAAGCACTAGAGATGTAAGGAAAAATATGGCTCACAATGGCTTTCAAAAGAGAGCGATCATTATCTGTTACAAATGTAACAGCATACCCTTCTCTACCAGCTCTTGCAGTACGACCAACTCTATGAATATAGCTGCAAAACAAAACAACAAAACAGAGGATTGATATTCCACCTAATTAAATAGAAAAGGGCAAAAAGCATATAGCGCACAGCTGTAACCAAGCGTTCAAGGTAAAAATATATATGCACACACATATACATGTATAGTATTTCACCTTGTAAGGTCACGAGGACAAGCATAATTGATAACTGTTTGAACACCAATAATGTCAAGTCCCTACAGAAGACATCCAAGTTAAGTCACATTAAAGAAACACAACTTAAAGTTTATAATACATCGTTTAATCGATCATGGAACAGGAGAAATGGAAAATAACACTCCAAGATAACTGTAAATATTTTCAAGTTCATCCATTGCCTCATTGGGATTATCAAAACTCATTGCAATGCACTTATAAGACTAGAAACCAAAACCAAACTTAAAACTTAGCACAACTTCTGTATTTCCATTCTTGAACCATTTGCAAACAATACTAAACTCAAACATCAGACCATCCTGAAAAAGACACATCAGCATAAGTAAATGTATCGCAGATGCAAGGACATTTCCAAATCCTTCAAATATCCTATATTGACATAATAATCTATAACACCTTGCAACCAAAAGTTAGGAAAAGAAATAATAATAAAGAAAAGTCTTCAAATTCAACAATGAGGCTAGAAAATGATAAGGAGGTGATGTTAAATATGCAATAAATTCATGTCCCAAAAAAAATGATAGATATGCAAAATGAGCTATAAAAACAGAACTTGGTTCAAGTATTTTCACTCACACGAGCAGCTACATCAGTCGCAACCAAAAAGTCAACTTGTTGCCTCCGGAAAAGCTCCAACGCCTATGCAATAACCAAAAGTAAGGAATAGATGGAAATGAAGCAAGCTCTAAACAAGCAACTAGGCCATGACTTTCAAAGGGAAACCATTTAATTCCACATTGCAAAACAATACACTTGTTGTAGAAAGCCAAATAACCTAATCCAATCTCTAAAACTAAGCTACTCACATCAAGACGCTGTGCTTGGGTAAGATTTCCATGAAGCTCAGCTGCTTTGAAGCCAGCTAACCCAAACAAAATCTTCAATCTATGTGCAGCTTGTTTGGTTCCACTGTCAAGGGAAAGTCAAAGCGATTATAACATTATGACCACAGATAAGCCTACACACAAGTAAACTAAAAATCATTGAAGTCTTAATCCACAATTGTAGTAGGATATGATTTATTTTTTCCAGATATCCAAATCATCATTCCATTTACTTTGATAAAGTCGTTAATGATCTGCAACTATTTCACATCAAACATTAGATGAAAATTCAACTGCAGTCTCTTTTGACATTCCCCTCATGGTTAATAACATATTTAGTCCTAGTGTTCTTCCTATATTCTTAATCTTGTTCCTGAACCTTAAATCTTGCTAATCTCACTGTGATATTCTTATAATTCTGTTTGATCCCCCTCCATATAACAATAGGAGTATAAACCACCATATACTTTACTGAGTGTAGTGTAGGTACGAGATTAACAATAATGGAAGAATATAAGGACAAGATTCCATGAGAAAAAAAATAGAGGAATAGGATCAGTAATATTCAAAGAGTAAACGGACTTGATGTCATTAAATGTTCCCTCATATGAATTTCCTTGAAACCATTCATTCATTACAAAATTATGATTGTCATTTGTTAGCCAGCATAGTAAGACTGTCTATAACCCAGAAAACACACTGAAAACTAATAACAACCTGAAGATGATCACTTTTGATGTAAAAGTTTTTGAGCACAACGCAAAAAGAACTGCCTCCTGATTCACTTCCCTCATTCTTCGTATCCTAACTACCCTGGCAGAAGATAAAAAGATTGTCCATTGTAAGTTTCATGAAATTTGAATTCCCCACATATAAGTCCAAGAGGTAGTTATACTACCATTAGAGTAAAGCTTATACAACACTGATATTTTAAAAATATAGCCTTATTCACTATAAACCTCCAATAAATAAACAAATAAAGTTGAGTTGGAAACTTGGAAGGACTTACTCCTCAGTCAATGTTGATGGCCGTTTAGTAGATGGGTCAGCTGAGAGACGAAGTGGTTTGGTCAAAGAAAGTGTGATGAGCTCGTCAACTTCTTCAGTCATTGTAGCCGAAAATAACATAGTCTGCCTTCTTTTGGGGCATAGCCGAACCTGCAAATCAGCCAAGTATAAAAAAATTCAGAAATTAGATAAGCGATTCCTCCACATTAGCACATTCTGCAGTCAAAGCAATCATGTAGTCAAACAAGAATGTTGAAAAGATAAAGATACCAGCTCTTGAATTTCAGCACTAAATCCAAGCTCCAGAAGGCGGTCAGCTTCATCGAGAATTAAAACTGCTAGGTCATCCAAGGAAATAGACATGGAATTGCGCAAATGATCTATCATGCGCCCTGGAGTAGCAACAACAATATCTGGCATTGATCTCAAAGCAGTTACTTGCTCCTAGATTAGAGTAGGGAAAGACTGAGTAATTATTTATGGAAATAGCTAAGCATAAGTGTACATAAATGCAAAGATGAACAACAAAACTTGTCCACAAGTAAGTTGAATAAATCCTAATATACTTAGAGCTGCATTCACAAATTTCAGGGTACTTATTAGCAATCCCAAAAAAGTTAAACGACATTTTTCACCTCTGCACTATGAGACCTTACTCCTATTATGACATGGCATGCTGACTGGCTGCCTACATGAACTAAAACCAATAAGCATCACCAATGATTCAATGTTCTCCATCCGCATGGTTTAATGTCTCTAAACTTGAAATTATAATATTTATATTATACAATTTTTAAATCACAGAGTATAATGTGTTACAAGCCTCAAACCACAGGCAGTTAAAATTCTCACTAGTTCATTCAACATAAAAGGAAGAAACCCTTGAGTTTTATAGAGCAGAACAAAAGCTATAAGCATAACATGACTAAAACAGGATACCACATATATGGGTTTCAGCTGAGCCAAATATGTTTGGCATAAAAAGGTTAGCAGACAGAAGAAAGGTTGAGAAGAAACTATCAAAGTTTTAAAGATGGCAGTTGGTTATTTATGTAGTAGGAACAACACAAACGGAGAGGCCAAATCATCATCTAACCTTCATTGAAAGGCCACCCACAACCAAGCAACACCTAATATCTGTAAACTGAGCAAGTTTCTCTACCATACTCTGAACCCTGCAATACAGGCATCAAACATAAAAGAAGCTCCAATCAGCCAAATAGAAATGAAGCGTAACATTGCCTATTGCGTGAATAGACAGAAAATGAGAATGTGGAGACCTATTGCGTGAATAGACAGAAAATGAGAATGTGGAGAAAAATTGTCACTCACTGAACAGCCAACTCTCTGGTTGGAGTAAGAATGAGAACACGTGTTGCTTGAACTCGTTTTGGACGGAACAGTAATCTCTCCAAAGTAGGTAATGCAAAGGCAGCAGTCTGCAATAGTAACAAGTGTAAGAGTGGTCTACTATTTCTTTTCTTTTTATCCTCAATTTATTTATATTTATTCTTTTGTTCAACACACAAAGCAAGCCATGCATAGTTATATTATAAGAGATAAATATGAAAATATACTCAAAGAATAGTTGGGTACCTTTCCAGAACCAGTCATTGCACTCCCGCAGATATCCCGGCCTGAGAGTGCCAGGGGTACACAAGCAGCCTAGAACCAAAGCAAACCAAATCAGTAACTCAAAAATGAGGAAGCACCCTATTGAAGGAAATTAAAACAGTGGAGACGGCAGTTGAAAACCTGAATTGGAGTGGGCTTAGAGTAACCCAAGGCCTCGCATGCTCGAAGCAAAGGGCGAGATAAATTGAGCTCCATGAATGAATTGGCATGGAAAGAAGTTCCTTCAGAAGATGCAAAAAATGGCTTTCTGCTTTCATCAGCGCTGCCTATCCCATCGTCATCATCCTCTTCTTCTTTAAAATCTTCCTATCAAGACTTCAAAAATTAGAAGCACGTTCAGAAAACAAAGAGAGGAAGGAAGGAAGGAAGGAAGGAGGAAAGGTACCTGTTTGTTGTCGGGTTCGGAATCGGAATCGGAATCGGAGGAGGAAATATCATTTAAAGGTAGGGCATGTTTGGATATCTTTTCGTCAATAGAAGTGGTGCTTCGACGAGCGTGCTCTTCCGCCACCGACTCCGAGAAGGAAGCGAAGTCCCATGGCGACTGAATAGCCCTATCTGGTGGATTGTTGTTGTCTTCTTCTGCTTCTGAATCCTGTTCTGCTTCAGGCTCTGATAACTCTATTTCTTCATCGCTAGGAGGCTCGAAGATGAAGGCTGCAGCCATTGGAGTGGTTCACGCCCTGCTTTGAGAACTGCGGTTTGAAGTTAAACAACTGTTGAGGGTTTAGGAAGAAGCTTTCTTTCTTTCTTTTTGTTCGGAGGGTTTTAGGGAGGTGACACTTTTGGACGACACGCTCTTTTTCATCCTGAAGTTTTTAAAATGTTACATTTTAGGCCTTCTTTTAAAA
>NBIL01015863.1:0-10102 GCA_002752925.1 Viola pubescens var. scabriuscula
TTTTTTTTATGAATCAACCCAATTTGATGATGGTGTGGTAATTTGAGTGGAAATTAAGAATAAAAATGAAACAATGTGGAATAAAATAAGATCAAAGATCATTGTCTTACGGATTTTTACTATCCTAAAAAGACATTCTTTCGGGCAAGGAGGGAGTATGTTATTATAAATCATAACCATGTTGCCTTATTTAAAATTAATGTACGATATAAATTACACAAAATAAAAAAAATTAAGGCCTACAAAATTGACCAAATATACTAGTAATATTATAAAGCAAAATTATAATCTCACACGTCATAAGTTTTAACTAGTACGAGCAATTTACCCAAAAAAAAAAAGAAAAAAAAAACCTAGTACGAGCACAAAGAAAGATGAGCTTCATTTGTTCCTTTTTCTAAATTTTGATAGTTAAAAACATAGAAAACTAAGTAAAACATCTTTACTCCCTCCGTCTGAATGACTTCATTGGTAATTTACACGTACCAAAAAAATTACTTTTCACAAATTTTAAGTTTATATTTAACAATAATATCCTTCTTGTCTTATTCTAATTTAACTAATTTATTATTCTCACTAATCATCTCTGCTTAATAATAATGGATAAGTTAGTTAAGCTAGATAAAAAAAATCACATAAAAAGTAAGGTAACGTCATTTAATTTGGGACAAAAAAAACTCCAAAAAGTCATTTAATTTAAGACAGAGGGAGTATAGTTTATAATTTGATTTTTCCCTTTATACTCCGGACTTCAATAAACGACGTTTTGAAATAGTAAAAATTCGTAGGATAATGATTTTTGATCTTATTTTATTCTACATTGTTTCATTTTTACTCCTAATTTCCACTCAAATTACCACACCATTATCAAATTAGATTGATGCATAAAAAAAAATTATCATTTGCACAAAATATATACTTCGGAAAAGATAAAATGACAAATATTATGAACAGTAAGAATCCGTAGGAAAATGATAGTTATTGGAACCCAGAGAGAGTAGTTTCAAAGCCTGCAACCTACACCTTGTAGTTTTTTTTATTGTTGCAATTTAACCTTTATAATAATAGTTAAAAAAATTCAAATAAAATTGTAAAAAGTAGCAAAATCTTATAAATTTTAGAAAAAAAATGTAATAAATATTATAGGATACAAGTCAATGAAAAAAAAATCACTTTTTTAATATTTTTAAAAATATTTTTTTTTTCAAATTTTCTAGTAAAGCAGACTATAAATTTATTACATTTTTTTTACAAATTTGTATACTCTTTGAATTCTTTTTATCAGTTTTTTCTACTAATTACAACTTTTAAAAAATTATAAAATTTACCCTAAAAGTATAGATTTAAAATTACACTATTACCGTGTAGGAAATATTGTGGACACACAAGTCTATTATGGGTCCTATGAATCATAATTATTAAGAGCAACATATGGAAAGTGAATATGGAATGTTAAATTCATAATTTTACTACATAACAAGCGCTCCTGTGCATCCGACGACAATGGAAAGTACTGCTGAAACTCAAGCAAATGCAAAGGAAGCAAATAGAATACAGAATGCATGCTGCGTATACAAAGTGCCCATAAGCATCTGGCGAAAGGCAGTTCCCTTCGCCAGTGGACAGGCGACAATCAAGGGGGGCTATCGTAGGAGAGCTTTTGTTCCTCACGGGATCAGTATGAGTATATTGAGCAGATGATAAACAAATGGTCTAACCTGTCTACAAAAACTTGTATTGGATACAGTACTCAGGAAAAGCAAAAACTAGGTTATACATTAGCATTTCTGCAGCAGTTGTTTGCTGCTAGGCTCTTCCTTCTCGCAGCCACAGTGGCGTACAACATTACTGCAACACGTTGCAGTACTAGCAGCCAAATGTAGTCATGTACCCAATAATGCTACCTGCGCTTGTACCTGGAAAGGAGAAGACCTAAAGATAAATCCTGTATTCAAATCTAGCATTGTGGACCAGATATATGTTGCTGATAATGATCGTATATAAAGTTTGACTTGCTTCAAAAGACAATCCATCATTTCCAGAAAATAAATAATGCTTTGCATCACATACAAAATGGCTCACCTGACTAACACAGCAGATATATTAAGACACAGCTTAGCTTAGCAAGGATTAAATAGTTCTAACCTCTACATTAATTTCCACAGTTATTAAAGCAGGATCTTGGTTTCATGCTTTGCATAGAATATAATCATGCAAACAAAAGAAAGCATACACTCAAACATCAAACTAGTAACGAAAGGAGAAATATAAGCTTGTCCATACCGAGATTTGCTCTTAAATGAATTCCCTGACTTTTTATTTGGTACCCCTCTACTTTTCTGTTGTTTTTTATCGCTCATGTCACTGTGAAATAGCTCCTCCATCTCTCCCGCTCTTGACTGTGTTCGCTGAGAAGGCTTTGATTTTTTGCTAGGCTTCTGTACAATCTTGCCGGTATCTAGAGCCTTCTTTACAGCCTTTGCTGCCTTAGCCCGCCGATAACCCAGGTCAACTAGTGACATTCCAGGCTTTTCTTTCTTATCTTTCCCCTTGCCCTGCAGTATTATCCAGGTAGTGAATGTTATACTTTACAACAAGCACAATGTAACAAACACTTAACTTTAGGGTTAGCTTTGATATACCACCTTAATTTGGCATAAGTTTGTTTCTCTAAATTCATTTTTATGCTTGGTACACTTCTTTTATGAAATGAAACATTACTATTTTAAATTTTGAGGCTTGCAATTACTTTGGATTGAAATAAGTGAAGTCCAAATAGTTACTAAAGAGATTTCAAATTTTTGCTAGCACAACAAAAGTTTCTTAAGATTTTTCATCAATTCAAAGCAAATGAATAAGGAAAAATAGAATAGCAAGTAAAGTTGTCAAACTTTGCGACCCCCTTGAAAACATCAGATGTTAAGGATGGATTTGTATGATTTCCATATCGCACAGCATAATTTCCTTATGTAGTTTAATATTAAAATTTTAAGATGCCACATGAAAAACAAATTGAAAACTGAGTGACGAATTTGGTAACAAAGGTTAACGTTTGTAAAAGTTTTAGAACTTGAAATAAAATTTAAATCATTTTATAGAAAAGTTGAAGGCACCCCTACAACAGGAGTCAGCCCATTTTCTTTGCGTCTATGTTTTGGGATTGGGAAGGGGAAATGAAAAGGTCTTGGAAGGGAAATTTGAAAGACATATTTCCTATAAAAAAGAAACAATAGCACACATACTTCGTTTTTGTCAACTTGATCATCATCCTCCAACATCTCTCTGGCGGCCTGCAATTTACGACGCTTCTTCCGGGGCAAATTTTTCTGCTCAAGAGCATCAGGATTGGTTTTAGAACAAAATTTTCAGAAACATTACCAATCAAGAAAAAATTAATCACCTCACGCTCTTGCTTCCTCTTTTCCTTCATCCTAAAATCTTCAGCTTGTTGGGCACTAATCACATCATTACCAGGGGCTTTTCCTTTCTCAATTGATGTCTGTTTCAAGCAATTTTAAGCATACAATTAGTAGAAGAAACTAGAACCCTAGAGCACCACCAAATGCAAGTTCCTTTGAGAATGATGAAAGCAGAACAACAGTCACTCCTTACACAAAAAAAAGTAAAAATAGAAAAAGTGGTTTCATGTGCTCTGTATGTGAGGACAAAAGACCATCACGTGGAAGGAAGTTTGCCTCATTACAAATAAAAACCTGTCTCAGCATAGCCTCTCTCCCTCCATATGCCTGCTAAGGCAGCCCGCTAGAGGATAAATATCTTCAGCTGTCCAGGATTATCCAATGTGACCACACAACAGATAACACCAAACATCCGATACCAGCGTCTTAATAAAATTGATGTCTTCAATAAGTTCCCATTATCCAGTTTAAACAACGAATCTTCTACCATTTAGAAAATAGGAACCTAACTCAATCAATCAACAATGTCCTATACCATCTCCAAATGAAAACAATAAAAAAAAATTTGCAATGATTATGTAACAATGTCAATGAAAAACTTTATATACCAGCTTGCAAGAACTTACGGGGCAGCATTCAATTTGGATGCCCAGGAAATAAAAACATGGAAATAAGCTACCATGTCAATGAAGAATTTCATATATCAGCTTGCAAGAACTTATGGAGCAACATTCAATTTGAATGCCTAACAAACAAAAACATGGAAATAAGCTACCATGACAGAATCTACATTACCTTTGCTGCAAGCTTTTTCTCTTTCCCTGTCGCAAACCAGGTTCTTTTTGGACGTGAAAAAATTTCATCTCTATATTCAATCATATTTTCTGCCTGCGTGCATTAGCGAAGTCCATGAACTTGTAGTCACTGATTATCATGTTAGCAGGACCTAAAATACTTGCAAAAGGAAAGAATCCAACAATACAACACCTACCATGCGATGTCATTGTAATTACTAAATACATTTTACTAATAAGATGACAATATAGCATAGAATACAAACCTTTGTAGCTTCCATTTCAGCTTTTCTTAAGGCTCTCTCTTCCCTGCAGTAAGTCAATGTCCACTAATTCAGAGAAAAGGAGAAACATATTTGGTGGTAAAAAAACTAGAATAACAAAGCCCAATCAAAACCTCTCTTCTTGAAGAACGGCAGCTACTTGATTTTCCATTTGCTCAATTAGCTGAGACCACTTGGTGATTGATTGCTCTGCAACAATACGACTCTTCAACTTTGAACCAGCTCTCTTTGCCTGTTAAGTGGTTAAAAGAAGTCTTTAGGTGATTCTAATTCAAGCTACCAAACACCTCCTCCTTGCCATCTTTCAGGCCTAACCGTTTGGATGTCATAGGAACCTTGGGTTAACAACCACCTTGGGTTAATGGCTCCCACTTAAAGCAACAAAAAAACTAAAAACTAAAATCTTGAGTTTTATTTCTAAAAGAGTTTAGATTAAGAAAATAACAGAGCCTGGAGAATCGAAACAAACTGATTTGTCCACATCAACATTCATCTTTTATATATAGATTTCAGCATCGATAAACATGGTCCTCATACCCAATCATCACATGATTGTATGGAAAACTAATGAAGACAGTAAATTTCATGAGGCCACAGCTGGTGATCTTTGTTAGTTATGATGTTTTACTTGATTCTAAACTAAATGAATTTCCCCAAACCTAATACACTCGATGCGTTCCCATCCAACAGGTGCTCATTATTTTGATGGGAACTTTAATTGGCTTCCTCTCATGCACAATTTAATTCAGCCACCAAACTGCTCTCCAGTAAAGGTCAAAAATAAGTTTTAACTAAAGGTCCTACAGAATCCAAGGGTCAGTTTCTGAAACTTTAATGTTATTTTGTCAAGCTCATAATGTTCTTTGTCTGGGATTGGGGACTGAAAATATACTTAGCTTCATAGAAAACCAGTATAGAAACAAACCACAAAATAATACTATTACATAAGTGAACATCTACCATAAGTAAACAAGCACTAGAGATGTAAGGAAAAATATGGCTCACAATGGCTTTCAAAAGAGAGCGATCATTATCTGTTACAAATGTAACAGCATACCCTTCTCTACCAGCTCTTGCAGTACGACCAACTCTATGAATATAGCTGCAAAACAAAACAACAAAACAGAGGATTGATATTCCACCTAATTAAATAGAAAAGGGCAAAAAGCATATAGCGCACAGCTGTAACCAAGCGTTCAAGGTAAAAATATATATGCACACACATATACATGTATAGTATTTCACCTTGTAAGGTCACGAGGACAAGCATAATTGATAACTGTTTGAACACCAATAATGTCAAGTCCCTACAGAAGACATCCAAGTTAAGTCACATTAAAGAAACACAACTTAAAGTTTATAATACATCGTTTAATCGATCATGGAACAGGAGAAATGGAAAATAACACTCCAAGATAACTGTAAATATTTTCAAGTTCATCCATTGCCTCATTGGGATTATCAAAACTCATTGCAATGCACTTATAAGACTAGAAACCAAAACCAAACTTAAAACTTAGCACAACTTCTGTATTTCCATTCTTGAACCATTTGCAAACAATACTAAACTCAAACATCAGACCATCCTGAAAAAGACACATCAGCATAAGTAAATGTATCGCAGATGCAAGGACATTTCCAAATCCTTCAAATATCCTATATTGACATAATAATCTATAACACCTTGCAACCAAAAGTTAGGAAAAGAAATAATAATAAAGAAAAGTCTTCAAATTCAACAATGAGGCTAGAAAATGATAAGGAGGTGATGTTAAATATGCAATAAATTCATGTCCCAAAAAAAATGATAGATATGCAAAATGAGCTATAAAAACAGAACTTGGTTCAAGTATTTTCACTCACACGAGCAGCTACATCAGTCGCAACCAAAAAGTCAACTTGTTGCCTCCGGAAAAGCTCCAACGCCTATGCAATAACCAAAAGTAAGGAATAGATGGAAATGAAGCAAGCTCTAAACAAGCAACTAGGCCATGACTTTCAAAGGGAAACCATTTAATTCCACATTGCAAAACAATACACTTGTTGTAGAAAGCCAAATAACCTAATCCAATCTCTAAAACTAAGCTACTCACATCAAGACGCTGTGCTTGGGTAAGATTTCCATGAAGCTCAGCTGCTTTGAAGCCAGCTAACCCAAACAAAATCTTCAATCTATGTGCAGCTTGTTTGGTTCCACTGTCAAGGGAAAGTCAAAGCGATTATAACATTATGACCACAGATAAGCCTACACACAAGTAAACTAAAAATCATTGAAGTCTTAATCCACAATTGTAGTAGGATATGATTTATTTTTTCCAGATATCCAAATCATCATTCCATTTACTTTGATAAAGTCGTTAATGATCTGCAACTATTTCACATCAAACATTAGATGAAAATTCAACTGCAGTCTCTTTTGACATTCCCCTCATGGTTAATAACATATTTAGTCCTAGTGTTCTTCCTATATTCTTAATCTTGTTCCTGAACCTTAAATCTTGCTAATCTCACTGTGATATTCTTATAATTCTGTTTGATCCCCCTCCATATAACAATAGGAGTATAAACCACCATATACTTTACTGAGTGTAGTGTAGGTACGAGATTAACAATAATGGAAGAATATAAGGACAAGATTCCATGAGAAAAAAAATAGAGGAATAGGATCAGTAATATTCAAAGAGTAAACGGACTTGATGTCATTAAATGTTCCCTCATATGAATTTCCTTGAAACCATTCATTCATTACAAAATTATGATTGTCATTTGTTAGCCAGCATAGTAAGACTGTCTATAACCCAGAAAACACACTGAAAACTAATAACAACCTGAAGATGATCACTTTTGATGTAAAAGTTTTTGAGCACAACGCAAAAAGAACTGCCTCCTGATTCACTTCCCTCATTCTTCGTATCCTAACTACCCTGGCAGAAGATAAAAAGATTGTCCATTGTAAGTTTCATGAAATTTGAATTCCCCACATATAAGTCCAAGAGGTAGTTATACTACCATTAGAGTAAAGCTTATACAACACTGATATTTTAAAAATATAGCCTTATTCACTATAAACCTCCAATAAATAAACAAATAAAGTTGAGTTGGAAACTTGGAAGGACTTACTCCTCAGTCAATGTTGATGGCCGTTTAGTAGATGGGTCAGCTGAGAGACGAAGTGGTTTGGTCAAAGAAAGTGTGATGAGCTCGTCAACTTCTTCAGTCATTGTAGCCGAAAATAACATAGTCTGCCTTCTTTTGGGGCATAGCCGAACCTGCAAATCAGCCAAGTATAAAAAAATTCAGAAATTAGATAAGCGATTCCTCCACATTAGCACATTCTGCAGTCAAAGCAATCATGTAGTCAAACAAGAATGTTGAAAAGATAAAGATACCAGCTCTTGAATTTCAGCACTAAATCCAAGCTCCAGAAGGCGGTCAGCTTCATCGAGAATTAAAACTGCTAGGTCATCCAAGGAAATAGACATGGAATTGCGCAAATGATCTATCATGCGCCCTGGAGTAGCAACAACAATATCTGGCATTGATCTCAAAGCAGTTACTTGCTCCTAGATTAGAGTAGGGAAAGACTGAGTAATTATTTATGGAAATAGCTAAGCATAAGTGTACATAAATGCAAAGATGAACAACAAAACTTGTCCACAAGTAAGTTGAATAAATCCTAATATACTTAGAGCTGCATTCACAAATTTCAGGGTACTTATTAGCAATCCCAAAAAAGTTAAACGACATTTTTCACCTCTGCACTATGAGACCTTACTCCTATTATGACATGGCATGCTGACTGGCTGCCTACATGAACTAAAACCAATAAGCATCACCAATGATTCAATGTTCTCCATCCGCATGGTTTAATGTCTCTAAACTTGAAATTATAATATTTATATTATACAATTTTTAAATCACAGAGTATAATGTGTTACAAGCCTCAAACCACAGGCAGTTAAAATTCTCACTAGTTCATTCAACATAAAAGGAAGAAACCCTTGAGTTTTATAGAGCAGAACAAAAGCTATAAGCATAACATGACTAAAACAGGATACCACATATATGGGTTTCAGCTGAGCCAAATATGTTTGGCATAAAAAGGTTAGCAGACAGAAGAAAGGTTGAGAAGAAACTATCAAAGTTTTAAAGATGGCAGTTGGTTATTTATGTAGTAGGAACAACACAAACGGAGAGGCCAAATCATCATCTAACCTTCATTGAAAGGCCACCCACAACCAAGCAACACCTAATATCTGTAAACTGAGCAAGTTTCTCTACCATACTCTGAACCCTGCAATACAGGCATCAAACATAAAAGAAGCTCCAATCAGCCAAATAGAAATGAAGCGTAACATTGCCTATTGCGTGAATAGACAGAAAATGAGAATGTGGAGACCTATTGCGTGAATAGACAGAAAATGAGAATGTGGAGAAAAATTGTCACTCACTGAACAGCCAACTCTCTGGTTGGAGTAAGAATGAGAACACGTGTTGCTTGAACTCGTTTTGGACGGAACAGTAATCTCTCCAAAGTAGGTAATGCAAAGGCAGCAGTCTGCAATAGTAACAAGTGTAAGAGTGGTCTACTATTTCTTTTCTTTTTATCCTCAATTTATTTATATTTATTCTTTTGTTCAACACACAAAGCAAGCCATGCATAGTTATATTATAAGAGATAAATATGAAAATATACTCAAAGAATAGTTGGGTACCTTTCCAGAACCAGTCATTGCACTCCCGCAGATATCCCGGCCTGAGAGTGCCAGGGGTACACAAGCAGCCTAGAACCAAAGCAAACCAAATCAGTAACTCAAAAATGAGGAAGCACCCTATTGAAGGAAATTAAAACAGTGGAGACGGCAGTTGAAAACCTGAATTGGAGTGGGCTTAGAGTAACCCAAGGCCTCGCATGCTCGAAGCAAAGGGCGAGATAAATTGAGCTCCATGAATGAATTGGCATGGAAAGAAGTTCCTTCAGAAGATGCAAAAAATGGCTTTCTGCTTTCATCAGCGCTGCCTATCCCATCGTCATCATCCTCTTCTTCTTTAAAATCTTCCTATCAAGACTTCAAAAATTAGAAGCACGTTCAGAAAACAAAGAGAGGAAGGAAGGAAGGAAGGAAGGAGGAAAGGTACCTGTTTGTTGTCGGGTTCGGAATCGGAATCGGAATCGGAGGAGGAAATATCATTTAAAGGTAGGGCATGTTTGGATATCTTTTCGTCAATAGAAGTGGTGCTTCGACGAGCGTGCTCTTCCGCCACCGACTCCGAGAAGGAAGCGAAGTCCCATGGCGACTGAATAGCCCTATCTGGTGGATTGTTGTTGTCTTCTTCTGCTTCTGAATCCTGTTCTGCTTCAGGCTCTGATAACTCTATTTCTTCATCGCTAGGAGGCTCGAAGATGAAGGCTGCAGCCATTGGAGTGGTTCACGCCCTGCTTTGAGAACTGCGGTTTGAAGTTAAACAACTGTTGAGGGTTTAGGAAGAAGCTTTCTTTCTTTCTTTTTGTTCGGAGGGTTTTAGGGAGGTGACACTTTTGGACGACACGCTCTTTTTCATCCTGAAGTTTTTAAAATGTTACATTTTAGGCCTTCTTTTAAAA
>NBIL01015864.1:0-16540 GCA_002752925.1 Viola pubescens var. scabriuscula
TTGTGTTTCCTTGTCCTTGTGCTTGGGTTTCTCTAGATAACTCCCTTGGCTAGATCCCCCATAAGCTCCAAATATTATACAGCTATTGTACCCTAGGTCGGATCATATCAGTTTGCCTCCTCCTTCATCATCGTCACAAAGCATTATCTTGCTATCTTCTGATTTTTAGATACTGTCAGTATTCCATCATTGGTCGCGTGTTTAAGGTTTAGGCATCATTTGTGCAATGACATGTTGAACGCGTTGAGTAAAGGTCGACCCAATATGGTGTTGTAGGGTAGGGCTGAGCAACGAATCAAATCAGATCAAATCCGCTCCTTTTGGATTGGACGTTGTTCGGAGCGGGTTGGGAAAATAAATTATTCGATCTGACCGAACTCCTCCGAAATCCGATTCTATCCAATCCGACTCAGATAAGTCGGATACGGATCAGATTGTTTTTTACGATCAATCCTCTTACTTCTTGGGACAGGAATCGATGACGACGATAACAGGAGCGGTAAGTAAGCTCGTGTGGTCTGCGATGATGACCGAAAAATGTAAATGTGAAGGAGACGAGTAAAGATGGATGGCGATGATGACTATGAAAATTGGAGTTGGATCCGATGGTAGTGATGATGGGTTTGGTTCACTGGAGATAGGAAGGTGTCATCGGGGATGGTGACAAAAGGATGGTGTGTGGGTAATTGGAATTTGGAATGGAAATTAGGGATTCAACGAGAGGAGAAGAATTGGGTTTAGGTTTGTGTCTGTCTTGAACGAAGAAGAGGAAAGAAAAGATGGTTGGGTGTTTATATTTTTGGGGTATTTATAATTTGAATTAGTCGGATATCTGATTAAATGAGAGCCAAGTGATTTTTTTGCACCCTTTATCCGATTGCCTATCCGAATTCATTTCTATCCGACCGAATGGAAAAATTCAGATCGGATATGGATCTGATCGGTCGGATTGGTTATTTTTTCTCACCCCTATTGTAAGGTAAGTTTAATTTTACCACGATGAATAATAACTCTTCGGTTCGTCTAATATCATCCTCCTTGAATCGAACTGGCAAAAACAAACAACCCAAGACGGGTGTGGGTTTACCATCTACGTCAAATATGAGTTTCTACATATGGATTAATTGATCTGCTGCCATTGCAATAGCGTTGAATGTCTTCACAAACATCAAGTTCACTGAACTGTCATTTTCCACTACCGAGTGCTTGATCTCGTAGTTGTCAATCACTAGAGCGCTAAGTAAGGCGTCATTATGGGGGAATTTTACTCCAATCTCATCTTTTGTGGTGAAGAACAATGGTATGTGATCTTCGCCTGCCTGGCTTCCTACCACTAGACCCTCTATGGACATGGATCCCCCCGTAATCATCAACACCACCCCTCAGAGTCCTCTATAAGAAGCGGAAGGTCCTTTCCCTTTGAGATCCTTCTGATTGTTCCCTCCTCTGATCGCTTCGTCCTGAAGAGTCATTGTCCCTCCTCCGCCTCCTACGGGGTTAGCTCCCTCGTCATCTTCATGGTTGTCCTGACAGAACTGTGGAGTCTTGTGTTGACTCTAAGCTTTTGCCTTAGTGGAAAATTCTCGCAAGTGTCACTCTTCTGGCAACTCCTCAATGGCAAAAGCCAACAAAAGACACTTGTTGGTGTAATGATCGTGCATCCAGTGAAACTTGCAATACAGGTGCGGGTGTTTGCCTAAGACAGACACATTTGTGATGGGTAATCGTTGTTGTAAGATTATCGTTAATACTTCTTCCCATTGGATTTCAGAGTGGTGTAAAGGACCCCTCAATGATTGACTAAAAGATTTCCCATCTTGGCGGCTACTGTCTTCGTATCGGGTTACGATGATGCATTATAGGGGTAAGGGGTGGTGGCAAGGGAGCCTTACTTTGTCTCTTGGTCGCAGCTTCCTCAGTTTGAATGTATTTGTAGACATAGAGTCTTAGCAACTCTAACGACTCTATCGGCTTTCCGAACAATGAATCTTCTAACCTTTCATTGCCACAATTGTTCTACAAGGCTTGCACCACTATATCGATGTTGACGTTGGGGGTCAGAGATACTTCCACATTGAAACAATCCACAAAAGCGCTCAATGTCTATACGTCAAATAGAGCAGTAGAGGATTTCTTTATGGGAACAAAAATGATGAACCTATTGCGAAAGAGTTCTTTCAACCAGTTGAAGTAGTGGATGGACCTGTCCGGGAGACCATAGAACCAATCCTGTGCTACTCCTGATAGGCTTAGATCAAAGGATTGACACAACGCTTCGTCATCCTTGGTTTGGGAACCCACAAGATTTTTTATGACTTTAGTACCCCAAGCTCATTGTTTTAATGACCCCCAAATCCTCTTCTCAACTCCTTCTCCCAACTCCTCTTGAAGCAAGGAAGTTATTGAGCGATCTGAAGGCCACAGCCTCGACCACAGTGTTGGAAGAGGTGGTCTCTATTCTCTAGGCGATTTAGAATTCCAGGAATGATCTGGTCTTCAAGCTGGTGGCGATGTCTGCTTAGGAGATATTGTTTTGTGGTGCTCGGTTGCTAGGGGAGTATAGGGTGATTTGTGGAAGTAATGACGAGGAGATTGCCACTACTTCTCTAGTCTCGGCGATCGTGTGGAGGCATCCTAGAGAAGGGTTTATTTGTCTCAATTCGGATGCGGCTATTGGTCCTACCAGGACCGGCTTGGGAATCATTACCTGGGATAGTAACGGCAAATGTATTTTTTCGGCACATGAGTGTGCTTAGTTTCGGCTGGAGGTTGTTGTGGCAGAAGGACTGGCTGTCAAGAGAGCACTCGAACTGGCCAGTGCTCGTGGTCTGCGATCGGATCTAGGTTCAATCAGATTGCCTTGAATTGATCCTGGCTATTCTCGACAGATCTCATACTCACTCAAGTTTGGGAGTGATTGTGGCAGACATTAATCGGCTTGCACATCTTTTTATTGTCTGCGAATCCATACGCGTTAGGAGGACTGCTAATCTAGTCGCTCGTGCACTAGCTAGGAAGGCCTATGTGCTAGACTTATTTGAATGTTGGGATGGATTGTGTTTTGTAGATCTCGATTGTCTTATGAGTTCCTAGTAATGTAAAAGTTTTTTTAATTCAAAAATAAATAAATAAAAGGAAGTTGTTGAGCATTAATGAGCTAAATTTGATAGCCATCATATCACCGAAAACACAATTTCAAATTCATCAACATGAAATTTTTACTGAACTGCCCAAACGCCGATTTGGCATAGTTGTAAAATGAAAAAACTAATTGTCTTGGTAACATAAAATGACATGTATTGAGACCAATTTTTTTTTATCTAAAATGACATAATAAAAACTAGAGGGAATACATGAGAATGCTTACCGTGAGAGGAAGAGGAGAGGGTGTGCTAGAGCCACGTCATTAATTATTTTGGATATGGGAAATAAAAAGGAAAATATTTTTAATAGGTCTGGAGAAATAAAAAAAATATATTATCAATAATTAATACTAACTGTGCAATAGTCAAATGTAAAACACATAGTGTTATTTGTGATTTTTTCACAAACAAAGGAGCAATTTAGGCTTTGAGTTTACAACTTTTAATATCTTTTTTAATATATGTTTCTGTTAGATAGGATAAAAAAATAATGGATGGTTTAATTTTAGCATCTTTGAAGTTTAAGGAGATTTTTGAAGCATCTTTTAGTACATGAAATTTTGAAATTTTTTATAAAAAATTGGTTATAAATATATATATGTTTTATGTTCTAGCCTTAATTTTACTCCATTTAATGCAGTTGTGTTTTGAATATATAAGTTGAGGTTGAGTTACTCTAAAGATTTAAAACTTATGTAATTAGTGGTGGATTTTCGACCAAAATTTTGGAGGGGCCATATTGCAAAGGTAAGAAAAGAGATGTTAGTTTTATAGGGGTCATATACATCCTGACATCCTGTGTTGTTAAAAGTAAAAAAATATATATAAGGGCTAAACTGAATGTTTTAAAAAATTTGAGGGATGGGAGAGGGGGTGGCCCTTTCATGTCCTAAGGAGGTAGCGCTCCTGCACTCTTTTAAGCTTATATATATATTACTAGCTATTAAAGCCCAAGTTTTATTGAGAATTTGTTACAAATATGAGAACTAAATTAACATTCATTAAATTTTTTATGTACATGAGTACTAAATTAATTAGAATGAAAATATTTTACGAATACGGGGACTAAATTAATCATTTAGAGTATGATCAGAATTATTTTACGAATACAGGAACTAAATTAATTATGCAGTGATTTGATTGAAAATATTTTACAAACACATGAACTAAATTAATCATTAAATAATTGTTAAAAAAATGTGACTCATTGCTACCGTGGAATCCACTCTACCAAAACCTCTTATGTATTAATTGAATGGTATTTTTTCTAAAACAAGAAGAAATAAGTTAGATTTTAAGTTCAAATTCGCTAAATTGTAATCGTAATTTATGCGAAAAGAAAAACCTTATATATCATCATTAGATATTGGTATTGTTAACCATTGTGAGATTTTATCCTAAAAATATACACCCAATTTTCAGAAAACAACCGCCTGCATCTCTCCTCCACAACACCATCACCAGTGCCGCACACGACCACTTTAAATCGGCAATTCACAACCATTGGAATTTGTTTTTTAGAAGCTAATTAACCTCCTCCTTTTTAATCAATTCGACTTCCTGAATTTTCAATATCCACAGATGTGCTGAAGGTTCTTATCTATACGTTACTTATCGATAGATCCATTTCCATTTTGAACCCAATCGACTTGTCTTGGCGTTTAAGGAATTTGTGATGATCATGATGCCATAATGACAACATTTGCTCTTTCCACGGTATAATTGACATTGATTTTTCATTTAGTAATTAATTAATTTTGACAAATTGGACTCATCCATATGTGTGTGGTCATGGTAGTGCTGGAGATAGACATATATGTTAGTGACAATTTATTGGATATATACTCCCTCCGTCATTTTTTAATGGACGTTTGAGGAGTGAATCGCCATTCACGATTAACTAATGCTTCCTCTTTTTTTTTCAAAATTGTCATTTCAAACGACATATCATTCGGCCTAGACTACGCGTCATGCAAGTGATTAGACAGAAATGAGAGGGAAAACTCAAGTTTGCTGACAATTTGGAGGGAACGGAATTTTTGGGTCTGGCGCGAAATAGACGACTTTGTCCTCTATTCTTATTTGCAGCAAACTTGAGAAGAAAGACCCACTTCATCATCTGTGATTACTAAAACTAAAACTTGAGAATATGAATCAAAATTGTTTCAAAGATGGATGAGAATGTTATGAGTGTTTATTTCGACGACTCATAGTTTGACAACGCTTATGAATTTGACAATTTGGCCAACATGTTTGTTAAGGATTCTATTGATGTTGTGGAAGAGCAACAGGCTTATGTGACTGATATTTCTGCTGCAAGTGTAGAATGTGAGGAGGATGAAATTGTGGAGGATGCATATGAGAAAGAAGATTGTGTGGAAGAGGCAGGAGGAGAAGAAGAGGTTTCGCCATTGAAAGTTATGGAAGATGAAGTTGAATGTGGGGTTGGGTCTGACGGAGGCATAGCCATTACTGGGTTCAGTGATTGTGTTGAGAAAGTATCAACTGTTCCTCCTGGAAAGCCCCCTCTCCATATTGATTTAAATGACGAAGCATCTATTGATGATTATGTCTCTATTTCTGGGAGTATTCTTAGGGGGCTGTCTTCCGCTTTGAATGAACTACCTGCACAGAGAAGTGAATGTAGGGACTTTGATCTGAACAAGTTGTTAGCTGAAGGAAGGTAGAAGTTTGATGATCCAACACGAGAAAGAGACTTTATTGTGATGTTACGATTGCTTCTTCTTGATTTTCATTAGTTTTGTTCTCTGACTTTTTTTATGATTAACATTTTGTGTAATTTGGGTATTGTTTGATGTTGGTGTACTACAAATGTAGGAGTGCAAACAACTGTGTTGATGTTCCACAAGTGTTTTAGTTTTTTGGGTAGGTGTGTGTTAATATTGTTTGCATCTTTAATTTAAAAGCAATTACTAGTATAAACCACAACAAACTACTCAACCACACATGTAATAAAAGTTAATTAAAAACAGAGGAAAGTATAGAAATTGTTTTCATTCATGATAGAGAGGGAAAAAAGAAAAAACTAAGAAAGGGAAGTAATACAGACGGAGGGGGCGCTTAAAGAGAAGAAGAACAGGGGCAATGAAGTTAGGCCTTTGGGATGCCAGCCATCTTGTTGCCAAACTTGTCAAGCAGCCTGGCAGCCTCAGTGAGATTGGTGGTTGCCCGCTCCACCATGCGTTTCTGCGTCTTCAAGGCAGTAATGGCCTTCTTCAGGGGGATGAGTGCATTACCTATTGTAAGGAGCATATCCCCCTCCTGTGGATCATCCTCTGTGATATCATCCCTCATGTCCTTCATTCTGGGAGCCATCACCTTGAGGGTGAGGATGTCTTGCTCTAACTTATTCAGCTGCCCCTGTAGCTCAACCCCTACCCTATTCAACCCTCCTCCAATCTCCCCAGCCTCTTGGAGAATATGCCTACCCTCCCTAGGATCCATTATGAAGCCTGCAAAAAATAGAGAAGAAAGAGATACAAAAAAGATAAGAACAGAGGAAAGTTAGCTTTGTTGTGTTCTCTAAGGATAGTGCTACCTCTTTCTTATAGGACTCTAGTGCTGAGTTGATGGGTGTCGAATCCGTAAAAAATAATTAATAAATACAACTGACTACTAAGAATAAGTTTATTTGTAAATAGCAAGTAAGAGGATCGATCCATAGAGAGTACTGGTGTGATTTTCGTGTGTGCTTGTAAAAACCAGTGATAATACTTAGGTGAAATGGGGGCTTTTTGTTTAAGACTAAAAACTAGAAAATAAATAAAACAAGTAAATAATTTGGGCCAAGAATGAGATTCTTGGTCAAAACGCATGACTGACCGTCGAAGCCGTCAAAAATAATAATAAATAACCTGAAGCCTAATGCACAATAATTTGCGTATACTGGTAACAGGGTCGAACACAGGGACTAAGGGCAGACACTTCCAAATGAGAAAATAAAATCAGGCGGAAAAGATTCCTAGCAGAGCTAAATAAAGTAGAATAAAATAGGGTAAAAAGAGATAAAATCAGATGAGGAAGATTCCTAGCAAAGGTTGTTCTCCGGTTGCATCTAGGCCTAGTTAGTCATTGGAGCAGATGTATTCCACTCCTGGATCATAGGCGTGTTATAGGAGCCAGGTACGTTTAGGCCCCCTACTTTCCTCCGTACGAGAAGTTACCCCAAGGTACGCTTATGGGGTAACCTTGACACTCTGCCGTCCTCCAAGGTGCGTTTATGGAGACAATACTCAGAGGCCCATTAAGGAGAGGAAAGACATACCTAGGGCAAGACACTCAGTACGTTCGAAGCTTTACCCTAGTTGGTTGCTTGCCCTAGTCAGATTGGATCAGTTCAACGTGATGACTCTGAACTAGTTGTCTACTTCTATTCTACAGCCTCACGTTAGTTATTACTGCAAAAATGACTATAATCAAATAAGATAAATTAGCAGGTGATCAATCTTCTAATTAACCCTAAATGAATTGACAAGAACATGACAAGCAAGCAAATACGAGATAAGAGTTTATGAAGGACGAATTGGGCCTCTTAACTATCGTTATGCAACCTTCAAATTACCTTTGCTAAGAATGGAGAATTTAGCTACTCATGCTATAAAATAAAGAAACAAAATAATAAAAGATAGATTGCATAAAAGAAGAAGAATAATAAACGAAAACCCCTTTAATATTACCGGCCAAAGTTAAAGCCCCGGTTTGCTACAAGAGTTTTACAGGTGGCGGCGGAAATGGAGTAAAACTATAGAGAAAGTATTAATGAGAGAGATGATGCCTCGAAACCCTACATCTTAAAGTTTTTATATGCCCCTAAAACACAGAAAAAGGAAATACTCCTTGCTAAGGAATTACAAAAACATGGAATAAAAATTCGTTTTGTCCGAAAGGGGAATGTTCTGGAATGGAAAGGGAATTTGCTTGGAGTCCCGTGCGGATCTTTCTTCTTGCGCATCAGACTTCCGCAGGTCTAGTCGTGTGACAGCAAGGCCAAGACGATAGATAGCACTAGGGCTAGATAACATGATCAGCAGCTAGGTCTCGATGCTGGTCTTGACGCTTTATGTTCCAACGGAAAACCATCCAAAAAATGCATGCTTCTGCATCTTTCTCTCTTCTAGTCCAGATCTACAAAAAATATGGAAAGAGGAGAAAATTAGTAGTATGATGCTCAAAATAGGACTAAGAATAAGGAGAAAAACATGCATAAAAGACACATTATCAAATTCCCCTACACTGCCCAATGCTTGCCCTAGAGCATTAATCAAAAATGAAAACAACCCCATGGTCAGAACGCAAAGAATCAACTTAAGCACAAGAATAAACAGACCAATCAACATACTGAACCTTATCAAAACACAACTCTGCCTAGATATGCACCTACACCAAACCAATAGGATAACGTCCCTAAAGGTAAAACTTTCCCACACCAGGCCTAGTCACTAGCAATCCTCACAAGGTAATGTGTATGCGCTCACGCTCGCAAATAGAGCTAGGAGTGTAATCGCTCAAAATAATGCAAATAACGCAGCACAAAATAGAGTTCTCAATCCGAGTGAAATTACACACGCATGGGCAATCAAACAATCATAAAGATCTTTGCATCAAAAAGAGATAGAAGGGAATACGGGTGAATTTAGAAAGAGGGGATGGAGAATGAAAAGAAAGAACAGAAAGTGGAATAGGGGAAGAAAGACAACCAACTCAAACCTGGAGGGATTCCTTGGCTAGAAAAAGGAGAAGTTGGCGAGACAACACTCGTCAAGAGCAGGCAGCAAGGGATAAATGATTGATTTCCCTTTTGTGAGGTAGATCTTTTTCTTGTTGGGACGCTGACAGTAACTTCTTTTATTCGTGTTTACCCCTTCCTTTTATATATTTTAAACGAAAGAAGGGCACGAATCTTTCTTTTCTGGATTAGTTGGGGCAGAAAATATTTTTCTTTTCTTTGCTTGCCCTATCTCTGTTTTCAGCATCGAGACTTTGCTACTTTATCACCCCCACACTTATGCTTTTCTGCGTCTATCCCTCGCTGCTGTCATCAACAAATGCCGCTCACCTGCCAAGTAAAAAGATCAAGAAAAATAGGCTCAAGTGGCTAGAAAGATGAAACAGAGAGGGATAGGTGACTGTTTAGGGCAAGATGGAGAAAGTGCAGAAGAGAAAAAGATAGAAAGAAAGAAAATAGAAAATGATCCAAAGACTTTCGTCATTTTGTTGTTGTCCCATGACTAATGGTACCTATACCCAGGATATCATGCAAACCTAGCTAGTGCCTAGTTAAGCATTTAAATCACACATAAAAAGAATATGACATAGAGGCTCAAAATGCTCATAAGGTGCTTTTTCGACTACTGGTGTAGGCCTAGGTGTAGATATAAGGGCTAGCAGGCAGAAGTTGATGCATGATTGGGAAAGATATGATGAATGATAGTTTTTCTATGTGCAAAATATCAAAAGTGTGTGTCCAATCAAGGGGTTTTAAAACAAGGGCAGTGTGATCATGGCAAAAGATTTATTCACAAAATTTCTAATAAATCCTAAAAATCTAAAAAATCGTTCTCAAAACACACAATCAAACTGTCATGCAATAAGTAGAAAACTAAACATGCAGTCAAGCAAACATAAATACTAATACTAATATATCACACAAACATATAAATCCTCCCCCACACTTAGGCAGCGCATTGTCCTCAATGCGAGGGAGGCACACAAGCAAACAAACACATAAAGAAATAAATCCACAAGAAAGAAAAGGGTTCACCGGGAATGTTAAAGCGTACAAAATTGTGCCCGTGGGCAATAAAGTTCGGGGGTGAGAGAAAGGAATCAAGGGCTGAGTACGATCCTCCTTCGGGCAATATCATCTGAGAGCAACTGGAGTTGATGAAGGATAGATCAGAGCAGGGCACTGTTCTCCTTGATGGCAGCAACTATGGCATCGTCTCGGGCAAGAGGATTAGGCGTAGCTTGGGCATGATGAGAGGACTCAGCATGGGCAGGAGCCACTGGAACGCGAGGGCAAGTGGCCTGGGTAAGATCCGGGTAGGAGAACCTCTCTCCATGCTTGGCACCCATAACATGCTCCTTGAGCGAGGTACAACCTATGCTAAAACATAAAACTCCATCCATAACACACAAATGCCCCATCCCATCAAGGGTCTTGAGGTTTAGTAATTTAAAATCAATCGGGGAATAAAGGTTACATGCAGAAACACTAGGGTACGACAATTAGCAGCAATGCGAGTGATCAAAGACCCTAAGATGGGGCTACGGGTGTTGTTCTGAACATCAGTGATTTTAGAAGCAACCCAGATTGACCCTATTACCATGCAACATTCACCACAAGAAAAACAACTCCTGCACCAAGAGTTGGCCAGAAGAATTCACTTTACCTGCGAAGGTAAGGGCTAAAAAATAGTGCAGAACACGCAAAGATGGATCTAAAATCTGATGGCCTTTTGAGAGCTTGGAGTTGTACACGGCATGGGGATCACCGGTAAGCTCACGAAAAGCAGTCTCGATATCAAAATTGGCCGGATAAACAGTCAAAGCATTACAATACAAATCAGATTTTAAATCAGCCCTACTCACAAACCCAATATGACAGTTAAAATCATCCACAACAAGTTTGGATCAGGAATTCATCAATCGAAAGTTAATCACACGGGGGGCAGTAAGGTCGGGGCTGGTTCTTCCCTTGGGTTTAATACGATCTTGGTCAAGCCAAAATGACGTAAAGAACTCGAGTGAGAGCTCTAGAAATGTTGGGTGCTCTAGGAAAAATAGAGCATCCCACCCAATGTTTCCGATAAGCTCTCGGACCCGAGTTCCTACCCCCATACGATCCAACAAATCAAAATCCAGACACGCATAAGGGCTAACGCCTTTAGCATGAAAAACACCTAACCTATCGAGATGGAATTTGTCATCAAATTCTAGCCATCCATGTAAGTGAGAATAGTCGAGGGTTACCTGAATTGTTGGGGTTCGTGTTCTGACTCGAGATCGAGCGGAGCGAGGTGTAGGTGACTGGATAAGGGCTTTACCCTTGCTGGCGAACGCATCAGAGGTCCGTTGAGACTTGCGTGGGGGCGGAGCTGACTGGCCAAGCGTACTGACCTTGCACTTCTTCTTCATTATTGGAGTTTTCTCTTCCTCCTCCTCGGTTTCCTCTTCTACTTCTTCCTCCACCCCTGCCTCCACTTGTGCGGGAATGGGTGTAGCCGGAGCTCTTTGCTTCTTCTTCTAGCCACTGGTCTCGGTGAGAGAATGAGGCTCAATCAGCCTCCCAGATCTGGTCCTGCCCCTACTCATGGGCAAGCCAGAGGAGGAAGGAACAGACCTAGTAATCTGGACCTTATCATCGGTCATAGGCATGGTGGGTGTGAGGCTTCCCTGAGCATTTTTATACATCTCTGTCTCTATTGTCCCTAGTGTTCCCCTCCTCATTATCTTCACCTGCGTCGTCTTCTTGGTCATCGACCGCCACGTCGGAGGAGTCGGGCGGTCAAACTGGCGTTGGGACAGTGAGAGCAGGTGGCGGCTGGCTGATCTCTTCTTCGTCGGTGGAGGCGGACACCATTTCCCAATCTGACCTAGACCCGTAGTTGTAGGTGCCTGAGTTGGATTCCACTCAGGCGGGGGCAGCTGGGTTTAGGTTAGGGTTTGTCAAGGCTAGTGTGGATGATTGCGGTGGTGTGATGGCAGTGGGCTGTGGAGTGACAGCAGCTGGGGTAGTAGCAATGACCGGTGTTATCGACTGCGGCTGTTGTGGAGGCGAGAGAGGTCTGGGAGTGGTGACCGGAGGTGGAGGGCGTGCTATTTTTTCCGAAATAGGGGTTACGGCTGGGGATGCTGGCAGGAGACGCGGTGGGCTGAGTGGAGATGGGGTTGTGCACCAGAGCAATTGGATGGCTACCGGAGGTGGATTTATGGGCATGCTTAACGCGAGCCATTAGGAAGAAAGAGAAGTTGCAGAGGCTTTTTTCTGCAAAAGAGAGAGTAGAAGAAGAGTGGAAAAAGGTGAAGGAGTAGTAAATGAAAAATGAAGGAGGATACTCCCTTTTTATAGTACTGCAAAGACAAGCTATTTTTGTCCTTGCACTAATGTGACAACTGGTGAGTGGCCTACCCCGTATCTCAACCACTCATGAATCCTAACTGCCCAAACAAAACCTTTTCGAATTTGAAAAGGGGTAAGGGAAAGGTCAGGCACAATAAAACAAAAAGGAAGAATTAAAGTAAGGAATAAATAAAATAAAGAGGGGGGTTTAAGGAAGAGGGAGAGAGAGGTTAGTGAGGAATAAATGGGATTAAATAAGAAATAAAGAAAGATAAATAAAAATATAAAGTTTTGGAGGATAAATATAGAAAGCCAAAAAGTGACACGTGTGCTGCCTCCCACGGAGCGCCTTGGTTAACGTCAAGGCCTTGACATTCGCTGCTGGCTAAGTCTTGACAGGTGGGCTTGCCACCTCAATCTCCTCAACCGTGAAGGGTTTTAACCCATCGTCCTATGGTCGTTGACCTTGAAGATGAGTCCTGTGGCTAGGCTCTAGACCTGAATGGCACCATGATCGTACACAGCGATGACCACGTAAAGACCAGTCCACTTGGACTTCAACTTGTCTACAAACAATCTGAGATGAGAGTTGTACAATAAGACTTTCTTCCCCACCAAAAAAGATTTGGAAGAGAGCAACTTATCATGGTGGGCTTTCATCTTGCCCTTGTAGATCAAAGCGTTTTTATATGCATCGTCTCTAAGCTCCTCCAACTTCTGGATTTATAGTCGACGGTGTTGTCCAGCTTCACCAAGGTCCATGTTGACCTTTCAAATGGCTTAGAAGGCCTTGTGCTCAATCTCTATGGGTAGGTGACACGACTTACCATAGAGGAGTCTATACGGGGTCATGCCGATCGTGGTCTTGAAGGTTGTCCTATAGGCCCAAAGAGCATTATGCAGCTTCAAGCTCCAGTCCTTTCAAGATTGATTGACTGCCTTTTCCAGAATGGATTTGATCTCCCTATTGGACACCTCAGCTTGCCCATTGGTTTACGAATGGTAGGCCGTTGATACATGGTGGGTCACGCCATACTTGTTGAGGAGAGAGGAGATAATGCGGTTGCAGAAGTGTGTACCTCGATCACTGATGAGGGCACGTGGTGTCCCAAACCTATTAAAAATATGAGTACACAAAAAATCTACAACAACTTTTGAATCGTCAGTTCTAGTCACCTTGGACTCGATCCATTTGAAAACGTAATCAATCGCAAGAATAATGAAAATATTACCAAATGAATTGGGAAAGGGACCCATGAAGTCAATTTCCCAAATATCAAAAATCTCACAAGCAATAATACCAGTTAGGGGCATCTAATTTCGTGCGCCTATGTTACCTGTTACTTGACAGCGAGGGCAAGCTCTGCAGAACATGTAACTGTCTTTGAATAATGATGGCCAATAGAGTCCGGCTTCCAGAACCTTTAGTGTTGTTTTCTTAGCTCCGAAATGTCCTCCTTCTGTCAAGGAATGGCAGAATTTGAGGATGGAGGGCACTTCATCTAGGGTTACACAACGCCTTATGATTTGATCAGAGCAATGCTTCCAAAGGTAAGGGTTATCCCATATATAATACTTGGCTTGCTTCCTGATACGGTTACGTTCAGAGGTTGTGGAACCTGCAAGATAGGAGCCACTAGCGCAAAAATTAGCAATGTTAGAAAAGCAAGGGATTTTGATAGCTTGGGCAAGACAGAGATGTTCATCCAGAAAGGTGTCACGGATGGGTGTTTGTGAATCATCCTCTTGGAATGGCAGTCTGCTCAGGTGGTCAGCAACAAATTTTCGGTCCCCTTCTTGTCCTTGATGAGGATATCAAACTCTTGAAGTAAGAGGATCGACCAAATGAGGTAGGGTTTGGCGTCGGCTTTCATTAATAGGCATCTAAGGGTTGTATGATCAGAATAAACAATAACATGAGTAGCCAAAAGATATTGACGAAACTTATCTAAAGCATAAACAACAACCAAAAGCTCCTTTTCAGTAGTCATGTAGTTTTGTTGGCCCGGATCTAGTAACTTCAAGGCATAGTAGATGACATAGGTCTCGTGGTCCTTCTTCTGACCCAAGACAGCACCAAGGGCAGTGTTACTGGCGTCGCACATGATTTTGAATGGAAGTGTCTAGTCTGAGGCTTGAATGATGGGGGTAGAAGTAAGCTTTTCCTTCAGAGTATTGAACGAGGCCTTGCAGCTATCTTCAAACACAAAGTCTACGTCTTTCTGAAGCAATCTGCACATAGGCTGGGTGATCTTGGAAAAGTCTTTGATGAACCGCCTATAGAAACCTGTATGGCCTAGAAAAGAACGCACGTCATGAACACAAGTAGAATATGATAAGGATTCAATTACCTCAATTTTTGCTCTGTCCACTTCAATGCCCTTTCGAGAGACTATGACCCAAGATGAGACCTCAGTCAACCATAAAATGACATTTCTCAAAATTAAGCACAAGGTTAGTCTCAAGACAGCGTTGTAAAACTTTTCTTAAATTAGACAAGAATCACCATAGACTGTAAAATTATCCATAAATACCTCAATACCATCCTCAACAAATTCCAAAAATATGCTTACCATACAACGTTGGAAGGTAGCTGGGGCATTACAGAGGCTGAATGGCATCCTACGGTATATAAAGTTGCCAAAGGAGCAGGTGAAGGTGGTCTTCTTCTGGTCTTCAAAGGCTACTGGAATTTAGTGGAACCTAGAATACCCATCCAAGCAGCAGTAATGCGTCTTGCCCGCGAGACGTTCTAACATCTGATCAATAAACGGAAGGGGGAAATGGTCCTTCTGTGTGGCTGCATTCAAGCAACGGTAGTCAATACACACTCGCCAGCCATTCTAGATCCGAGTGGGGATTAATTCACCGTCCTGCCCAGTGGTGATAGTGATGTCGATCTTCTTGGGCACGACATGGACAGGGCTCACCCATGGGCTATCCGAGATAGAATAGATGACACCTGCGTCTAACAACTTCATTACCTCCTTCTTCACCACATCCATCATAGGAGGGTTCAGTCGGCGTTGTGGCTGTCGGACAGACTTACTAAAGTCCTCAAGGTGGATGCGGTGAGTGCATAAGGCTGGTGATAAGCCCTTGATGTTGGTGATAGTCCACCCAATGGCATGTTTCAACTCTTTAAGCAAAGAGATCAGCTCCCCTTCTTCTGGTTCATCGAACTTGTTGGATATGATTACTCGAAGTGTGTCATTGGCACCAAGGTAGGCATACTTGAGATGCATGGGTAAGGTTTTCAATTCAAGATTGGGTGCCTGCACAATAGATGGGGGAAGCTTAGTGTGATCATCATGATAAGGAGAAATAACAGGAGGAGAAGAAGTGATAATAGAGTGTTCTTCCAAAGAAGCAACGATTACATGCAACTCTGGTGGAGTTACAAGCGTCAAGGACAAGGTGTCCAACATGGCGGGTGTGATGCTCCTGTCTAGGGCAAGATGTAAAGGTTCAATAGAATACAAGTCAGCGACTTCATCAACAAAGGGATCAATTATATCAACAAAATTAACATTGGAAAATTCAGAAGAGTAGCGCATGGCTTCAATCATGTTAAATTTGATGACTTCTCAGTCAAACTCAAGAGAGATAGAGGCATCATGGACGTCTATCTTGGCCTTAGTAGTGGCAAGGAATGGTCTCCCTAAGAGTACGTCTGAGGGCTTGGTGGATTCTTCATCCTCCATGGCGATTACGTAGAAATCTGCTGGGAACAGAAAATCACAAACTTGTTCTAGTACATCCTTGATAACACCTTCAGGATAGATAATAGAGTGGTCGGCTAGCTGAATGACGAGGCGAGTGTGCTTGAGCGGACCTAGGTCGAGGCTGTTGTATATCGTCAAAGGTATAACGTTGATACTTGCACCCAAATCGCACATAGCCTTACCAATGTCAACAGTATCGATCTTACAAGGGATAATAAACATGCCTTGGTGATGCGGACCAGGATGCTGCTGCAACCGGAGGACTCCATGGCGCGCACGGACAAGGTAACCGAGCGGCCCGCGCAAACCCTAGCGTGGCCGGACAAGGTGTCCGCATCTCACGCAGAAACCCTAGCGTGGCCGGACAATCCGCACTCGATGTACCTTTGCTCCCGGTTGGTCCTATCACGCGAGTGAGAGCCAAGAAACTCCAAACTAAGCTATCTTCTCTACTTTACAATGAGCTGGAGTACGAGGCTAGTTATGAGAAGACTTGTTTGCGTGACAAGAGTCAAAGATTGGTGACATTGATCATGGTCACGCATGGAGAAGGAGACGACTTGGAGCAAGAAGTGTGAATGCAAGTTCAC
>NBIL01015869.1:0-10868 GCA_002752925.1 Viola pubescens var. scabriuscula
GGGTGCATGTCATCTTGGTGTATTGGGGCTAGACACGCACCTAGGCCTTGGCATTGTACTGATTTGGCGCTTATTCCTCGGCTTTGGCCATGGTTTGCTCTCATTATCGAGGCTCGGCTGCCCGTGACCGATCCTCTTGTCTCTCCATCAAGTTGTCCTAAGTCGAAGGGGGTCCGGATCACATCAGTTTATGTCTGATCAACCTAAATTTTAATATGAAACCGTCATTCTTCTTAGTTATGGCAACCCTTTTGGGCCATTTACAGACCAAGAAGATCGAAGTAGACAAACTAGCGCTGAAGGATCTACCGCGAACTAGCCTTGAGTATCTCTAATAGAGAATAGTATTTAGGTTGAAGCCCCGATTGACAACCGAGCAGCCGAGGCTTAGAATTGTCTTCCCCTATTCAACAATCAATCAATTTTAGTAAACCCTTTAACCAGCAAGGTGCTAGTTGATTAGAAATAATCTCTAAGCGTACCTGAGATGATTTTGATACAGGAGGGAAGTAAGAGTCATAAGCATACCTTGATTCTATAGCAATTCTGTAGACTAGAAATGAATATTTGTGCATCAATGATCGAATACTTATGAATCGTAACTTTACTTTAGCCTTTACTAGGAATCCTTTTATCTGACTGTTTGTTCTTGACCTGTTTCTTTTTTATTTACTTTTTTGCAATTCTTAGTTTTAAAACAAAAAACCCCCATTCACCTAAATATTTAAATCTAGTCTTTTATCTTATTTTAAGTCTACCCATTCTCTGTGGATCGAACCTCTTACTACTATTTGCAATCTTTTGTGGGTATTGATAGTTGTATTTATTTTTTACGCATTCGACACCCATCAATGGACAAGGCCGTCGCAAATATATAGTTTCAACGACTATTCCGTCGAAAATGTGAAACATGTTGTTTCACCCAAACATGTATTTCGACGGAATTATCCATTAAAACGCAAGGGTTACATGGCTATAGTAAAAAATATCTTTGTAACGTCACTTATTTTTGCTACTAGATAATATGTTATGTTACTCTTCGTAACTAAAAATGTTTTTTTGTGAGAGATTGCTACTAAAAGTAAGCAATTTAACTTACAATAATTTTTAATGTTTGCATAAAGTAACCAATCGTGACAAAATATGTGTTATAACTATTCTCCGTTACTAAATATTGTTGCAAGATGTTTTAGCATTTGGTACAATTTGGAGAGAATACTTTTGGTGCATAGGATGTAGTTACAAATTGTAGCTAACAAAGTATTTTTTTAGTGCATTTAGTAACGATGCATGAGAAAATAAAAATATTAGAAGGACATATGAAACAACAATTAGTAACGACGTGTAAAAAAATAGTCGATTTAGTAACAATGTATAACTATTTTTTACATTATTTTAGCAACTATTCGTAGCCAAAATAATTTCCCAATAAATTTAGCAATGAGTTGTAACTAACTATTGTTGCAAGATGTTTCAGATGTTAGTGTCATTTGGAGGGAAACTTTTTTATTTAAAAAAACGTTTGGTAATATATGAAAATAACATGTTTGTCATGTACGAAGCATTTAGTAATATAAGAAAAGAATATGTTTGTCAAGTATGAAGCATTTAGTAATATAAGAAAAGCATTTTTGAGGGATTAAGTTTATTATTTTGATAAAACTAAGAGGTATGGAGTATGACGTAAGTAGTACCTCATATGCAAAATTGAAGAAAGTGAAAAAAAAAATGAGAAAACGAAAAAATAAAATAAAAATACAACTTGTTTGTGCACGGCACAAAAAGAAAAGAAAAGGAAGGAAGCATAATTTTGTACCACATCGAGAGGAAAGGAAGGGAGTGGTATTTTGTAGTGTTACAAATAGGATGGATATGGACTTTACAACTAGGTCTGGTTTAAACGGTTCATTAGTTGGTTTTTGACTAGTTTTTTTTTTAAAAAATAGTCATTGGTTTTCCTCGTTGAACTAACTTGTTCAGTTAGTTAGTTACATAATATTCCGTTGCAAATTTTGTTCGTCACTAATTTTTTTTTTATTGTTACTATAAAGGATTTTCAGTAACTAATATTGAAAATGTTATGACTACTTGTAATAAAATATTATTATTTTAGTAATGGGTATCTTTGTTGCTATTTACACATAATTTATCGCGGGAAGAGAAAGTTGTAACTAAAGATATAAGTATTTAGCAACAAAATTCTATCTTCCGTTGCTAACTTTTTTTGCAACGCCCCCTACAGCGACGTACATGTGACGAGTATATTTTTCGTTGCTATAACATTTAGTAACAAGTTTTAATTGTTTTGTAACGAGACTCAACCGTCATTAAACGAATTTTATTTTGTAGTGGTACCCTCGGTCACCCCTACCTCCGTTTCACTCCGCCGACCACAACATTGGACGGATCTGCTGAGACTAGCGGTGTCACATCCCCAGCACCTTGCCGCCAACCACCGGACCTCCAATCAGTTCCACCTTTTTAATTTTCCGGTTTGTCTTTTTCTAATAGAAATCAATTTGTTAAAAACAACAAATTTAGATGTATACAAAATATATTGTTAAAATAATTTTATAATATAAATTTATTTGTTTGTTAAATTAGCGCATTGTTGATCGAATAATTATAATTTATTGCGTCGTTCTCCATTTAACTTCAAAAGGTCAGTTTTATTATTAATTTTAATACCGTATCGCTTTAATTTTAAGGAAGATTTATTAGTTAATTTTGGTGTTGTAGTTGATTGTTTTAATTGTTTGGGTTCATTGCTTAAATTAGTTATTTTAGGTAATGGAACAATTAATTCCTTTTTTTTCTATAAAAAATTCCGTCGGAATGGTTTTTTTGTAGTGTAAGTTGTGATATTTAAGGAAACCGGGGAATAATTTTTTTAAGGTAAATAGTACATATTTTGGTAAAGTTAGTTAGGGAATTTTAAGTTACATGAGTATCTTTTTCAATTTATAATGAAAGCCATGGTAAATGCTTTTATATTTAATCTAATAATCTAAGCGAGAAATTTACAGGCAATAAATTTATATTTATAGTAATAAAATTTGTATTGAACTTAATAGTTTAAATGAAAAATTTATGGTAATAAAATTTATATTTAATCTAATAAAAAAATTAATGAAATAATATTCAATAAAAATATTGACGGCAAACACTTCATTTTTCGGTGAAGTTATTTTGACAACTTTGAGTTACATGAGTAACTTTTTCAATTTGTAATGAAAAATACCGGAAAAGAAGTACTATTTAATCTAGTGATGTAAGTGAAAGATTTATTTAATCTAATAATCTAAGTGAGAAAATTGCAGTCATTAATTTATATTAAAGGTAACAAAAAAAGAGTTAATAAATTTATGGTGCTGTAATATTTATATTGAACATAATAATCTAAGTGACAAATTTAGGGTTCATAAAATTTATATTTAAGCTAATAAACAATAAGTTAATAAAATAATAGAAAGGAGACCTAGGTTGAGAGATCAACTCGACTCTAAGCTTGGAAGTATAAAGATGAAAATACCTCCTTTTGAAGGGACGGATAATCCGGATACATATCTTGCGTGGGAGAGAAACGTTCAATCTATCTTTCTTTGTCACAACTATTCGGAGGAGAAGAAAGTGAAGTTAGCATCAGTTGAATTCAGTGGATACGCATCACATTGGTGGGATCAATTGAATGCAACAATAGGGAGGGTTGGAGCCGGTCCGGTTTCAACATGGGAAGACATGAAGATGCTAATGAGAAGGCGATTTATACCTACACACTTTTAGAGCGATCTTCACCAAAGGCTACAAGCTTTGACCCAAGAGAGTAAGAGTGTTGGTGAATATTATAATGAGATGGAAATTGCATTGACATAAGCATAAATCGTTGAAGACCTGGAAGCAACGATGACTAGATTTCTGAATGGCCTAAACCGAGAGATAGCTGACCGTGTGGAGTTGACCTCTTACAATTCCATGGAGGATATGTTACATATGACTATCAAGATTAAAAAATAATTGAAGAAGAAGTCTTCATCTAGTAGTGTGCCAAGAAAATCGTCAACTTTGAAGAAGTCGAGTTGGGCGAAGGATGAAAATGGAGAAACACCAATTCCTAAGGTGCTTCCTTTTGATTATGGAATGAAGAATGCAAGTTCTAGTGCAACAAAAGGAAGTTCGGGCAGCAAGGAACCTTCTACACCTTCTAGAGAGCGAACAAGAGACATAGTTTCTTCAAGTGTGCCGGTCGAGGACACATAGCTTCGGCATGCCCCAACAAACACGTGCTAATCATCAAGGAGAATTGCGAGTTTGATAGCGATGAAGATTGCACATCCGAAGTATCTAAATGTGAGGAGGGTAGTGAGTTAGATGATGTCAAGGAGATTAGAGCCATGAATGGTCCAGCGCTTATGATTAGGCAAACTCTTAGCGTACAACCTAAGGCCGAAATGATCGATTTGGAGCAAGGGAGCAACTTGTTCCATCCAAGATGTTTTGTGTAAGACCGCTGATTGAGCCAAATTATAATAGTATTTAACATCTATTTCTCTGACCTTTTAGAATGATATACTATTGATTTCAGTGGTTTTTATCCTAATTCCGCAAAAAGTACCTTTTGGAGCTTGAGCAAGAGAAAGTAGCGAAAGAGGAGCATTTTAGGAGCGTTATGCGCATTTATCGGAAAAGAGCCAAGGATTCACCAAAGAAGCCATTCTACGACCTCCCTTGACCAAGGAACCTTTCCTTGGCCAAGCCTCCGGTCCGAAAAGGAAAATGATCTAGGACGACGATCTCGGCAGTCAAGGTAGCCATGCCCCGCTATTCAAGGATATTCATGGACGTGTCCAATGATGATTATCTTCCTATTCGAGAATCCTTCTGCGAGGAGAAGATCTATCATTTAATTAAGATACAATTTTGGTTTTATTGGGATTTTGTTTCCCTTTTTGATATTTTCCCTTTTTATTTGCCTTAATTCTAGGAGAGCTGGACTATTTAAGTCTCTTCTAGGGTTAGAGGCCGGAGGAGAAAGGGGCAGAGATTTTTCACCATCACTTGGTTTTGCATCATTTTTATTCTCTCATACTCTTGCTCTTCCGGCGACGGAAGATTAATAATAATTTCTATTCATAGTTTATACCGTTTTCAACTATGAGTATGCGTAGCTAAATTCCTAGATCTTGATAGAGGCAACTTAGGCATGAGTATGAGTATCGCATGAGACCTGATTGATCTTTATTAATTCTCGATTTATATTTAACTGATTTCCGTGCTTAATCTTTGCATCTTTTGTTTAGTTTTGGATCTGGCCAATCCAGGATTCTGCAGCAGTGCAACCGTCATTCTGAGCTCGGATAGCGTAATCTCACGTCCGAGGAGGATCGAAGTAGACACCTATGTGTTAGCGGCACAGATCGTGTAACAATAGGGAAAAAGGTTGATCTCACGAAGCCCGATTGACGCTCGAGGAAACCGTCGGGAGTTGTCTTCTCCTAGTTTATTTATCTATCGATTAGCTGGTTTCCCAAATGAGTTGACCGGCAAGGCATCACCGGTAGCCCTTAATCCTGTGCTTCGGCCATAGGGGTGATGTTGAGAAGGAGAGAAGCAACTCTATGAACCGAGGAGGAATATTTTCGTGTCGATGACTGCATCTCATTACTCATAGCCAATAGCCTCTGCCAGGAACTTATCTCACATCTGATTTACTAAACAAATCTCTTCATTGTCTTGATCAAGGATACTTTCTTCCTTGGGTAAGATGATCTTTTAAATTTTAACTACTTTAGTTATTATCGCTGTTAATCCAAACCTCCTTTAAACATATCACCGTAAGACTTATTTAAGATTAGAACCAACATTCTCTCTGTGGATCGATCCTCTTACCACTATACTCGAATTTATTTTTGTGTTCAGTAGTAAGTTGACTATAAATTTAACTCCTGATCTGCGCCTCGCGACGGGCGCGGTCAAGTTTTTGGCGCCGTTGCCGGGGAGATTAATGGTTACTGAACTTTTTTATTTTTCTTGTTTTAGCACATACATTTGTTACATCTTTTTTAGGAATGGACGACCATCAACAAGAAACACCTACTCTCAGGGAATTAAGCGAAGGAAAAGAGCCCGCAAACTCTTGCCTCAACCTACCCCAAGTAGAGCATGATTGGATCATCAGGACATACTTCATCCACAACATACAGAAGTTTCATGGTCATCACGACGAAAATCCCCATGCCCACTTGAGAAACTTGAGCATCGAATACGACAACCATAAACCCAGCAAAGTTTCCCTTGATAGAGCCAAACTAAGAGCTTTCCAATGGTCTCTAGTAGGCCCAGCAAAAGAATGGTACTCTCGTTTACCTAGCAATTCTATTTCAATTTGGACAGAAATTTCCGCTACTTTCCTCAGGAAATATTGGACCCCAAGCCGAGCAGGTACGGCTAGGAAAAACATCATCGGAATTCAACAAGGAGCAACTAAGAATTTGGAAGACTAACTCCAAAGACACAAGGACCTTCAGGAAATCTTTCCTACACTCGGAGTCTCCCAATAAAATCTCATCCAGTACTTCTATGACGGAATGAACAGAAGGGATAAATAAAAAGTTGATACAGCAGCAGGAGGAACTCTCCAAGATGTCACTCCAGCTCGCACGATGCAAATACTTGAAGCCTTGGCAGAAAACTGTGTCAATCACACCCTACCCTCAGAGCCTCGCTGCTCTAGATTAGAAGAGAAACATGAAACTCTCCTCCAACACGTAAAACTCCTATCTGACTTCGTTCAAAACTTTTTCAAAGACACCCTTGGTCAAACCTTCAACCCTCTACCAATTTCACATCAGCCACCAACAACAAAGAATATAGTTCAAGTGAACTCTATGAGAGGAATCCACCAGAAACCACAAACTCTGAGCAAACCCCACAAGTTACAATCAAACAGAGATTTAAGCTTATCACAAAAACATTCACCTCAAACGCCACCACCTTTGCAATTGATGACAAATCGAAGGCAAGTAAAGGAGGAAATAAGAGATACGCTCACTGAATCTCGAGTTAAAGCAAAGTGTGGGGACACACAACCATCAGCACAGTGCTCAGCTGTCCAGAATCTCAAAGACGTTGTCTCCTTGGTCAAGAGCCTTGAAAAGATACATATGCAAGAGAAGAACATTGAGAACCAAACCAGCAATACAGAGCTGATGAATTTATGCCAGAATGAAGAAATCGAACAATTCGCAACGAACCAAAACAAAGGTAAAACCAAATCAATTGGTGAATTACTTTCTGATCAATTCTATCTTGCAAGAACTAAAAAGAAGAATCCTACTAGGATTGCTTCCTTATCACAATTCAGAGAATTTCCTCGAGACACCACCCAAGGTACGTTCAATATCCCTTGTAAGATAGGGAAGGTAACGTTTGAAAAAGCTATATATGATCTAGGAGCAGAAAGTAATATCTTGTCAACGGAGGAATATGAAAAAATGAAAATTGGGCCAATAGAAGCTACAGAGTTGATAATTCAGCTTGAGGATGGATTCATTATACACCCGAAGGGTGTAGTAAGAGATGTTGTAGTCAAAATTCATGACTTTCTTTATCCACTGGATTTTTATATAATTGATACGAATGCAGGATCAATCATCGGCCACCCAAGGATAATATTAGGAAGACCCTTCTTACACATTTCCAAAGCAAAAATGGATCTATGTCACAACCTCGTTCTGTTTGATTACTTCGGTCAGGAAGTTGAGTTCAAAATGAGTAATACCATAAACGCACCTTATAAGATTTGCAATTTAAATCGCATAGATGTTTATGAGCCTAACGCGAATAATGAAACTAAAAATTCTAACCCTATTGATCAGTTTTGTGAGTATTAGAACAGGTTTGACAGAGGATGGGAAGAGCCATCCCTCGGAGAAAATCCAGACAAATATGAACGTAGCACTCACCAACATGCCACGAAAAGGGACACCATCCATACTTTCAATGAAATCATGGATTCTGTTTTGCAGGACACCACATCGAGACAGGAGAAAACCTCAGGGTATTGCGATCTCCTTCATCAAGGATGCTACACGCCGCACAACACCAACAATAACTACTCTCTAATATTTTTAGGTTCTAGATCCTTTATGCCTTATGAGAATGACTCTAGTCAAGGAGCCCCGAGAGGAAAAGAAAAGGGGACTTTCAGAAAAAGCAGAAAAAAATCACCAAGAGGACCAAGGGAGGACTCCTTGGTCAAGGAAGAGAGTTACGCGCTCTTTAGCTAGACAGACCAAGAGACGCGGTTCTTGGCACGAACGCACGAAAAGTATAAAGAGGCTAAGGAAACCGAACAATCCCCCTCATCAATTCTCAACTGCCTTGAGCCGATCAAACCCTTCCACTTCATCACACCTCCGATCTTTCCGCACCCTAACCATCCCACTCCTTCAATTAACACTCAATTCCGCCGTTACACTTTCGCGGACTACTATATAAGAATTCTTGAAGGAGAACCAAACACGAACTTCCCTCCACCATTAAAACACTTAAACCCCCAAAACCCTACTTCCACCATGTCTGGACAGAAGCGCACTCGAGACGAGGCAGGATCATCCAGCCACCGAACACCGACCGCTAGAGCTGGGTCAATCCCTCCACACCTATCCTGACGAAGGCTGGATGATAGCAGACAAAGACACCCAATTCCAATCAACATGACCAGTGCCCACGTCTACGACATTCCCTTCCCCGCTATCCAAACCCTCACCGGCTGACTTTGGACACCGGACGGCATTCCCATGGATACACTCTTCACCCTCGTACGAACTAGCACCATCACCCCCCACATCATCTTCAACGAACAATTGTTGAGCCAATTCGACCTGCTGGCCAGAGCCAGGCGAATGATCAACCGCATAGGCTGGGACCCTAACTTCTTCCGGCAAGATCCCGCCTTCTTCGAGTTGATAGCAGAATTCTACACCACCTTCACCTTCAACCCCTCCAAGATCCCCAATGTCTTCCATCAAAGCGGGACAGCTGCAAAGACCACCCAAAGCAATTTGGTCCAATATCGCCTCTGCGGCGAGAGTCACAGCATGGACCTCTTCCACTTCAAAAAAATCATCGACAACACCCCTCAACAAATCGGCAAAGTCACCTTCTACTCGGTACTCGAGGACTGGCTTGGGCAAGACGTCTATCGCACCTACATTGGTAAGCCAGACGCCGTATTTCCTCACTCCACCGCTAGAGCTTCGAAACTCCTGGACCCCCTCTTGCGCATCCTCCACTTCATGATTTTGCTGACCCTCTATGGAAATAGAGACAACACCATCTCTCAGGAGGAATTGTTTATTCTTTGGTGCCTGACGATAGAGAAGAAAATCCATCTTGGCAGCTTCTTGGCAAGCCTCTTTTCCAATTGCAGCAATCGCCTTATTCTTAGCCCCCTCATCACCATCTTGGCCAAGGATATAGGGCTTTTTGATGAGCGAACACTGACAGAATGCCGAGCTATCAGGCGCTTGACTTTTGACGCCTTGGATGACTTGGGCATCTTTAGATTGCTGGATGGCAACGTGGTCTACTCCACTGGCATCACCACCTACACCAACAGAATCCTCAATCGACTCCCTCCAGCCAACTACAAGATTGTCCCACTACTCAAATGCCCACGTCCGGCGGACAAGAGCATAATGGAGGCCGAAGCCCAAGAATGCACCCGATTGCTCAAGGAGATAAACCCCAGAGGCCAGTTTGATCAAGGCCATAGAGGCGTCTCCTCTTCAGAACAGCCTCCTTCTATCCAGGACGTCATACACGAGCTCAGCTTGATCCGAGAGTCCCTCACCGTGCTCCAAGACAATCAACCCAAGCGCTCTACCAACAATTCAACCGCCACTTCAATCATGCTCAACCACAACCTCTGGACGTCAATTCAGAGGATGAGTCTCAATAACTCTGCCCCAGGTTTTTCTTTATTTTTGTTTATATTTAATTTTCATCTTTCAATTGTTTTCCTTTGTYTGTCGCAAGCCCTCTTCTCACATTGAGGACAATGTGTCCATTAAGTGTGGGGAGGGGATTTGCAGCATTGTCTTTCATGCATCTCATCATTGTGCATTTAGGTATCATTTAGGAAAAATTTAGGAAAAAATTAAATTTGAAATTTTTTGCATCAATTAGCATAGATTGCATTGAAACTTAATTTTTAATCCTTCTCAAACAAATATCTCAAGCTTTAAAATTCCCTCGATGTTTGCCAAATCCCTATTGATCTTCGATTGACATGGTAAGTGAGGATTAACATGATAAAATTCTTAGTAACTATTGCTTATCATGACTAATCATAGTGGTTTACTCGCCACTTGAGACAAACTTAAGATGACTATCAACATTCAAGAATCTATCTTTTTGTCCGGTTTGCAAGACTATGTGGTACGTCATGTCGCACTGATTGTAGATGATTGTTGTTATAACTATTGCTCTGATATTTCTTGCAATTTTCATGTGCACCGTCTCGTCTGACACCAAGGGGTTGCACGGTGTTGGTGATTCGGCACCATCACCCCCCCTATCATAGGTGAAGCTCCCCTTAGTGTACTAGCTAATCCCTTACCTTGGACCGAACAAGCTAGGCTAGAGATGCTCAATATGTGTTAAAATTCTAACAAGAAAAGGAAAGAAAACAAAAATAAAAGAAAGCAACAAAAAGAAAGGAAAAGAAAAAGACCCCAATGAGGGCATGATGTGCAAAAGATCTCAATGTGGACACTACTTGAAAGAATCCCAATGAGGGACACTACGTGAGAAAAGAATCCCAATGTGGACACTATTTGAACCTTATTCCTACGTTGTGCCTATGT
>NBIL01015898.1:0-10320 GCA_002752925.1 Viola pubescens var. scabriuscula
GTGCCTTGAACCCTAGGGCGGATCATATCACCTCCTGTATCAACACCACCTCAGGTACCCTTAGAGATGATGCCTAACAAACTAGCACCTTGCTGGTTAAAGGGTTTACTAAATTAGTTGACGATCGATTAGAGGAAGACAACTCCAGACCTATTATCCTTGGGCGTCAGTCGGGACTGGATATGATCAATCTTTCACCCTACCATTTCCCGGATGTTCCGACAACACGTAGGTGTCTACTTCGATCCTCTTGGTCAAGAAACCAAGGCCAAGAGGAATGACTGTTGCGTAATCTACTTAACCCTAGATTAGCCAAATCTAAAATCAATCAGAAAATACATTAAGATCAATACGAGATTAATTGAATGCAGATATAAAGATTAATAAAATCAATTAGGTCTCATGCAAGCTTATACTCATGCTTTAAACGCCTCCACTAAAAATGATTTACTTAGCTACTCATACTTATGTTTGAAAGCAAATAAAAATTATATTAAATCGATGAAAAATCTTCATTTCCGAAGCAGCAAAGTGTGTAACGGCAGCAAGGATAAAAAAACCAGAGAAGGGACCAAGTTCCGAGCGAAGTCCCCTTCTTAAATAACCTAGGGAGAGTATATATAGTCCCTCTCCCTATAAAATCTCTAAAAGAAATTAACGAAATTAAATCCTAATAAAACTCTAAATTGTATTTGAATTACTCTCCTACTCACATAAGAATTCCGCAAAGACTAGATAAAGATAGTTGGGCACATCTTTAATGCTTCTGTGGATAATGCTCACAATCGTCATGGCAGTAGGAGTCTTCTGCCAGTGCTGCTAAGTTCTCTGTCTGTCCGGGTAGATTCTCTTGGTAGATAGATTGGCCAAGAAGGTCGCGCTTGGCCAAGAGAGATGTCTGCCTTTAGCGATGAGTTGATCCCAACCTTGTCCAGAATTTGACTCTATTCTTCCCTTTTCTGCTTACTTCCTCTCAGATTTGTTTCCTGCAATAATTAAAAGATTCATGCTGAAATCTATAGAATACCATTAAATAATGCAGGAAAACTAATGGTAAAACTACTGTAATTTAAGCTCAATCAGTGGTGTTGCATGACATGTAGGATTTTTTTTTTCTTCGAATAATGACATGTAGAATATTAATAAGGAAGAAAATTCTCTGAAATTTATAAAAAAATAAAAATTAGTTAAGTTAAATCAATTAGATTAATTTGGGCCAATTAAATGAACACGAGGTTTAATTTTGATTAAAAGTACATGTGAGGACTAATTTTAGAATTTTGGAAAAGCTTCGTAAAATAGATGTTTAGCTAAGAAAAATCAATAATTATAGTTATAAAAATAAAATTTAACTTTATTCATAAACTCACACAATTTGTTCGTAAATCAAAGTATAAGAAAATAAAAAATAAAATTTGAGATTATTCGCATGAAGCGAGGGTCAATACATTTGTATATATATGAAAGCTGAAAGCTGAAAGTGAAAGTGTTTCATTGTGGTGATGTCATGTCGGCATGTGGAGCTATATGGTGATGCCACACCAGCTATCACCTTGACCAATATGATCATACCAGGTCATTGATTATTTTATTTTTTGCCACATAAGCTCACGTGTAAATGTCAAACTTCAAAAAGACAATATAAATGTGATTATATTGAACATAAATGATTAGAATTTAAAGATTCAATAATATTAAAATATAGAATATAATAAGTTGGAATGTCAATAGTCAATTAAAAATCAATAAAATAAAGAAAATTAGCAATTAAAGAAATAAAACAAGAAGAAGAACATACGATAAAATAATAAAATAAGTAAAATATATATTACTACTAAAGTCATGCTACAAGAATAATTTGAATTTTTTTTATAAAAATAAATAAAGTGTGATACAAATATTTAGTCATATTTAAAGGGTTAGGTAATTTTTTTTTAATGTAGCTTAATTATTTCTATAATAATCGGTATAATAATCGGTAAAATATAAAGTGGAAGAGAAGTTAAAGAACTAGAAAATAAATAAGAAATGAAAAAATGTTAGAAAGATATAACAATAAATGAACAGTGAAGATGAGTAAAATAAATGGAGGAAAATGACTTGCACTATATGATAGCAATATATTCAAATGAGAAAAATATTTATCACTAAAGTCATGCTGCAAGAATTTTTTTTCATATAAATGGATAATGATCTTAAAAGAGTTAAACGGTTAATTTTTTTTAACTGAGTAATTTTAATTTAACTTATCTATATGAATAAATAATAGGTAAAAGAAAAAGAAAAAGTGAATAAGTAAAGAGATAAAAGAAGAAGAAAAAAGAGATGAGAAAATAAATTAAAAATAAATAAATAAATGAATATGTGGGAAATAAATATAAGAGAAAGCCTCGCATCATGCAATATAAACAATTTGCTTCAATAAGTAATATATATATATTACTACTAACAATTTGTTAGAGTTTATATGACTATAATTCAAAGCACTATAACATCAAAACATGGAATATATTGATGAGTTAGAATGTTAAAAGAATAATTAAAATTTAAAATGCAAATAAAAATAACAATCGAAGAAATAGAAAAATATAAAAAATATGGAAGAAAAAATATATCGCTAGAGTCATGATACAAGAAAAAATTCTATTTTTTTTAACAAATAAAAAGTCATACAAATACAAATGATTAAATATATTTAAAGGTTTAGATAACAACTTTTTTTATAATTGAGGTATTTAAATATAGTATAACTATTTGTATAAATAATAGATAAAAGAGAAAGAAAGAGAGAGTGAAAAATAGAAAAAATAGAAAAAAAAGTAAGAGATGATAAAAATGATAGAAAAATTGATAATAAAATGAACAATGAAGATGAGAGAATAAATGACGGGAAATAGTTCATGCTATATTGTGAGTATCAATTTATTTTAACTAGCAAAAATGTACATTACTGCTAAAGTCATGCTAAAAAAATGTAAACATAAAAATAGTTATATAAATAGACACTGTTATTTAAAGAGTTAGAAGAATTTGTATGGTGAAAAATATATAGTAATGATAAATTCATGCTCCAAGAATAATTTATACATGTTTTTAGAAATAAAGAGTTAGACAAATAATTATTCTTTTGACATAGATATAAATGTTGACAAGGAGACTCGAACTCGAAACCCTTCTTGGAGCTAAACTGAGCTACACATGATTATTAACATATAAAAGTTCAGATATTTAATTTTTCTAATTGAGGTGATTTTATTAGCAAAAGTTATCAACTAATCATTCATATTCTTAGTAACTAAAGCTACGTAAATATAGTATTCGTGCAACAAGGGAGTTTGATATTCATAAATCATCAAAACTGTAACCTAAGGCTACCTCTCTTCTCGGCGCTCCTAAAGCCATTTACCTCTCCCAGTCATGTGAAAAATTGCAGTTATCACCATAATAACATCTTCCTTGGGGATAATATTTGCACAGCTGCTGCTGTTGTTGGTAGCCTTGTGTATGCTGTAATCTCATTGGAGCAGGAGGGTTCGCACTTCTCCTTTGCTGATTAATGCTTGTCAGTGGCTCTGAATGATGGTTCTCCTTCCATGATCCACCATGCGAACACCCAGAGTACTTGTTGAAATGAGAAAAAAGGTCATCCCGATAGGAGTTGGATGACATGGCCCCAAAAGTATTACCTGTGTGTTGCTGAAATGAATTGCGGGGAAGGACCTGTCTCCTGGATCCAGCAGTTAAACTTGACTCCAGAGGAATATAATTCGTTGGTTTGATGGAATCTGCTTTTCGAGTTCGAATTTGCTGCTGCTTGTGGTGTCCATTGAAAATTTTAGATGCCACAATGGAAGGTTCAGATTCTTGAAGTGGAAATGCCGCCTGATGTGATCTTCTTTCTGTTTTCACTCCAACAGTGGATAACCCTGAATGTTGAGCTGCTAGATTTTTACCCATAGGATTAGCTCCTGACTTGTGTGTAAGAATTGAAATCTTTTCAGGTAATCGAGTTCCGAGTGCCATTTTTCTCAAATCAGAACACGGACCTTGTTGAGCATGCTTTCCCATATTTCCTACTATGGTTGGATTTGTCCGAGACCTATTCATTTCTGATTCCTGTCTTTTCATGGCCCTAAGGTACAAAACAATCAAGAATGTAATCAGTTGCGGAGTTGATGTATTTAATCCTTCCAATAATTATGACTGAAATTAAATCAGAATACCTCGTTTCCCTTAGCATTTTCCTCTTTTCCTTTTCCTGGATTCTGATTTCTCTATCAGACCTAGCAAGAGAACCCCTCAAGTGCTTTTCCGTCAGAACTTTTTGCCTCTCCCCTTCATCTTTCCATTTCTGAAATGGCAACGAAATTAGTAATGGGAGATCAATAAATCTGTTTCTCCATCTCTTTCATAACAGAAAAGTGATGTACTACAGAATAACAAACCTGTCTCAATGTCGTCAATCGGTATAGGTTCCGACCCTTTATTAGCAGGGGATGTAGTGGTGGAAGTGCCTTCTCCCCTTTACTCCACAAGACTTCTATCTGATCAGGTAAGCAATGTATTAGCATTTGTTCACTATTTCAGGACGGTAAACCAAATTACAAACTCCAGAAACGCTAAATGATTTGTAAAATCAGGATTAGACTGAATTTTCGCTTCTCTATACTCATTGTTGTAATCTCAATCCACTGCCCTAAATTATATTCTACATTTGACTCACTGTGAAAGTATGCTGTTGCTTGGCAGCACCGTAGCTTTCCTTCACAATTCGACCTGCAACAACCCGTGTTCCACAAGGAGGACCACTAGCACTACGTGACGCAATGTTAAACCTGAGAAAATTAGAAAAGGATAATTCATCAAATACAATGATAAGATAGTTCACTGTAGCAAAATTATCTGGCCAAACTCTGTTAAACAACATAATCAAAGGTGATAGACAGCTTATGAAGTCATGAAGATGAAAACCTAAACTAATGACAATTTTCTGAGGTGAAAACAGAGTTTCTGTTGCGAAGAACATATTAGAGGCTTACATTTCATAAACATTCTGCTCAAACATTACGACATCGCCTGTACATGCATCACCTGCATTAATTGCCACATTCATTAAATTGTATAAGCATGAAAGTATAATGCAAGAGAAACAATGCAAGTTGATGAATTTATGAATTTGAACTAGAGAAATCTTTGGCCATACAAAAATTACTTAATGGGATATGACCAGTTTCATTTGTTCTTCATATGCAAATAGGTCAACGAATTCAAAAGCTGATGCGTTTACCTTTACAACTTATAACAAAGCTAGATACTGGATATTTATCCTCTCCTTCACCATTCAAAATCCTGAAATTGCATAAAAAAGAAATCAACCTAAATTTAGAAATCATGGGTACCGGAAAAAAGAAGTGGAAAATCTTACTCTTGATGCTCCTTTATGCGCTGAATGAGCGTCTCCTTATTGCCACTCAGTCTTAATCCGTTCTTCCGCAAATAAACCTTACATTGCTCTACTTTCAGCCTTCCTATCTCCCCAGCTGCCACCACAATGTGATACGAAAATCACATTTCAAGCATGAACAACCCAAACGCATAAAAGCTATCGTAATTTGCGCATTAAAGAAACTCCCCAGCCAAAGTAATTGTTGCAGACAATACTAATTTGTGCCCAACATCACATTTCAGGCATGAACACAGCAATTTCATAAAAGCTATCATAATTTGTGCGTATAAACATTCTCTTACCTATAAACTTTTAGGGGAAAAAAACAGAAACAAGAAAAGAAAAAAAGAAACATACATGATGACATAATCAGGTAGGTACTAACCTGCAATGATGATCTCTTGAACTTTCTCAAAACTGTTCTCATCAACTTTTTCTTCCCCAACATTCGTACCTTTACCAATACTAAAATACATGACAAAAAAACATCTGATTATTAATGGGCACAGTAAAAAAAAATTTAAAAATTAAAACACTTTGCAATAATGGTTGAACACACTAACCTCCGTGAAATTGATTTCTGCTTGATGGAGAGGCTTGAAAGCCTGCTTTGAGTCTCCTCGAGGATGTTGTAATTTGGGTCCTCATCGGAACCATAGTCTGAGTCGGATCCACCGCTACTGTGGCTGTACTCTTCTTCTTCGTCATGTGTAGAGGCAGCCATCGATGATCGATGGGTTTTGGCTCTAGTTTGTTTCTAGAAGGGTTTCTACTATTTACTTTGTTTTAACTTTTAAGCTACATATAAGCTTATTCAAATAATAGAATCAATCGCATGTAATTAGGGAGATTTTATTAAGATTTGACGAGTGAGGTTTTCCCAAAAACAAAATGTTACCGTTGGCTCCTGGGTTGGAAACAAAAAAGAAGCAGCATGTCCACTTTTTAAAATTATAAAAAGCGTAGGAAATGAAAGTCTAAAGGATTGTTTACGAACAAAAAAATTTAATTTTTAAAAAACTGAAGATATTTTTGAAATTGTGTTTCAGTAACTGTATTTTCTAAAATGGAAAAATCTCAGAAAAATCTCCAGTTTTCCAATTTTTTAAAATTAACACTGGAAATTAGAAATGCCCAAAATAGAGTTTTCTAATTTTTCCAAAACTATTTTTTTAAAAAAAAAATTACTCCCACTCACAATTGGCCAACTTGTTCACACTTCATATTTTCTTCAACTTTTCTTTTATTTTCAACTAATTTTGTAACTTAAAAAAAAGGTGAAAAAATAAAAATAATAATTATAACATTTCATAAAAATAAGACAAACACTTGAGTTAACGTATACGTGACTTTCCAAGTAATGGTATTTTCTTACCTCCCGGCCATCATGTAAAAAGGGGATAGGAAAGAACAAAAAAGTCTTGTCTAAGTTTATAGTATGGCCGAATGAGAGTGCAAAGAAATGGAGTTAGGCATAATTAATTCTAAGGTTATCATTATTATTCTCTATTTAATTTGAACCCTTATTTCTCTCTTCGAATTCCTTGAAATATTGTTTCAATTGAGATGTAAATTTCAATTTAATTGGCTGAAATTGTTTTGGCTTTGATTGAGCATAATTATAGTGGTTTTTACCACCAGTTTTCCTGTCTATTTGAAAGGTATTCTACTGTTTCCAGTAGGTATTCTCTTGATTATTGCAGGAAACACAATTGGGATACAAAGGAGAGTGAAAGTGGAGCATTTTGGACACTCGTGAAGAAAGAAGCATCTATCAACCAAGGACCTATGATTACTTCTCTTGATCAAGACAAATCTGTCTTGGTCAATCCCTCGCCAGCGAAGAAATCCTTCGGAGTAAATTACGGATTGAAGACGCGTCCAATTATTCTGTTTCCTTTATTAAAATTCTTCTAGAAGGAGGAGAGTAACTAAATTACATTTACATAGAATTAGAGTTTGATTGGGATTTTATTTCCCGTTTTATCTTTATCACTTCGGCTAATTTCTAGGAAGAGAGGACTATTTATACTCTTCCTAGGGTTAGCGAGAAAGGGGCTGATCTTTAGCCTTGGAATCCGCCGTTTAAGATTTGAACCTTTGTTTTATCTTTTTATTTTGCTCCTCCGACGACGGTGGATTTTTATCAATTAAATAAACAGTTTTGTAGCTAAGTTTTCATTCTTAGTAGAGGCATTAAGGCATGAGTATGAGTTTTCTTGAGGCTTAATTGTTCTTATTAATCTGCATAATTGCATTTAATCGATCTCGAGCTTTTTCTTATGTGTTTTCTGTCAAGTTCTGGAAGTAGCTAATTTATGACTTGACGGATCATGCTACTGTCATTTCCTTTAGTTGTGGATTATCGGCCAAAGGGATCGAAGTAGGCTCCTACGCGCTAGCAGACAACTGTGAAACGGTAGGGACGAAGGTTAATCAAAACCAGACCCGACTGACGCTTGTGGAAACTAGTCTGGAGTTGTCTTCCCCTATTCGATTATCTGCCAGTCTAGTAAACCCTTTAACTAGCAAGGTGCTGGCTTGGTAAGGCATCACCATTCCTACGCTCATATGGCCCTGGGGTGATGTTGATTCAGGAGGGAAGATAGGAGTCAAGAGGTCTCTTGATTCTATAACAACTCTGTAATTTGCAGATGAATATTCTTGTGTCGATGATTGCAACTCATGTCTCATGGCCGTTTAGCCTCTACTAGGAGTTTGTCCAAATCTGTTTTCTTACTCCCATCAATTTGTTGTCTTGATCAAGGAAACCTTCTTCCTTGGCCAAGACCGTTTTAATTACTTTCTAGCATTTCTTTTAAAACAATCCCCCCTTAGTGTTATTTAATTCATTTCAAGTACTCACATAACTTAGTCCCCTTTTCCCTGTGGATCGAACCTTTTACCGCGAGCTACATTCATTTGTTTTTAATAGTAAATTATAATAAATTTATATTTGATAGCCGAGGAATTTAACGACGCTCTGAGGTTCCCGTCAGGCTTGTTGGTTAAAGATCATGCATGTAGTTTTTTTCCAAAAATGATGATAATTGGTAATATATTCTGATTGAGCTTAAATTGTAGTAGTTTTTCCACCTATTCTTATGCAATTATGAATGGTAATTCTATTGATTTCAGTTGAATTCCATAACAATTGTAGAGAACTAAGCTGGGGAGGAATTGAGCAAGAAAGAGCCAAATAGAGTCAAATTCTGGGCAGAATCAGATCTGGGCAGAACGGAGTGGATATTTCAACCAAGGAGGTGTCCAAATTGGGAGATCAAGATACGACTGGAAATCCCAAGATGTTAGCTAGCTCTGGTCCAAATTTGAAGCCATTTCAATGAGCGGATCGTCAGAAATCCTATGCTGACATTTTTGCGCGTAGTTTGTGCGCCCGACAGCCCGTAAATTGAAGTTTGAAGTCCAATGGAGAGTCCAGCCGTGCAGATCACTCCAGAATCATTCTAGAACTTCTCATTTATATTATTAGATATTTTATTGAAGATATTTCTTATTTTGTAAGTGGTTTCCTAAATAGAACTCTTACCTTATTAGAATTAGGGTTTTGTGCACCTTGTGCTTAGTATAAATAAAGTCGCTTCGCTCCATTGTAGGGGTGGCCAAGGAGGACGGCAACAACCTTTCTTCTCCCCTTTCTGTGGTTTTAAGCTTGAGTTTTATATATATTCAACGGAGCTATTTTCTCTATTTTCTTCTTGTCTTTCGTTAACTAACCTTTCTTGTTCCTCGTAGAGGCAGCTGGTTATGATTCTAAGCTATTTGTGAGACCTAAATGATTTTATTAATCTTCGATTCTGCATTTAATTGATTTCACGCTTCATCTTATGTGTTTTCTAGATAAACACTATTGTCATTTCCTTTGGTTGTGGATTATCGGCCAAAGGGATCGAAGTAGACTCTTACGCACTAGCAGGCGACTGTGAAATGGTAGGGAGAAAAGTTAATCAAAACCAGACCCGACTGACGCTCGTGGAAACTAATCTGGAGTTGTCTTCCCCTACTCAACTATCTTTCAGTCCAGTAAACCCTTTAACTAGCAAGGTGCTGGCTGGTAAGGCATTACTGGTAACCCTTAAACCTACGCGTATTGGCCCTAGGGTGATGTTGATACAGGAGGGAAGATAGGAGTCAGGAGGTCTCTTGATTCTATAACAACTCTATAGATCGGAGATGAATATCTTTGCGTCGATGATCGAATACTTGTGAATCATAACTTCTCTTGCGTCTTTACCAGGAACCCTTTTTAATTTTATGTTTGTTTTTAGTTGCTGGAATCGTGTCTTGACCAAGGATACTTTCATCCTTGGCCAAGACAACTTTCTAATTATGCATCTTGATCAAGGGTACTTTCGCCCTTGGTTAAGATAGTTATCTGTTTTCTTTATTTCCTTGTCTTTAGTTTTAAAACCCCCTTATGTGTAGAAGTATTTTAATCTGGTCTTTTATCTTGTGTTGAGTCTAACCATTCTCTTTGGATCGATCCACTTACCACTATCTACAATCCTTTGTTGGTTTTGATAAGTTGAACTTATAAATTTATCTTTGATGGCCTCGAAACCCATCATATTCATATAAATAAGTTTGAAATTATGAGAAATTAGTAGTGAATATTTGCCATGGGTTTACAAATACATGATGAATGTCACCTTCTAGTTTTAATGATCGGTGATTTAGATGGGAGGAAGAAATGATGGAGAAGATGAGGCTAAATGGTCCGACAAAAATGAATCGGTATTTTTATCAATATTGTATGAGAGAGTTAAGAAAGATCCAAATGGTACTCCTAGTTTTAAAGCTACGGATTGACAAGACATGGATGAAGAAATGTACTTAGCTACCGGTGAACGATA
>NBIL01016008.1:0-11932 GCA_002752925.1 Viola pubescens var. scabriuscula
GTTGCTAGGAGGGTTAAGCTTCAACGAGTTATAATTTCCGCATTGAAATCCAAACTTCGAACTAGATCGTCAAGAAGGGTGATCCTAGCGTATCAGGATCATATCAAACTCTGTGGATTCAAAATGAATAACCTTGCGTCAGTGATTGTAACTCATGTCTCATAGCTGCCAGCCTCTACTAGGAATTTATTCTCATATTTGTTTTCTATCTTTTAAATTGTGTCTTGACCAAGAACACCATTCTTGGCCAAGACAATTTCTATTTTATTTATTTCTGTTTTATTTATTTTCTAGTTTCAATCCTTGCACACAACCACCAACTTCACCTAAGTGTTACCACTGGTCTTTACGAGTACACATAAAAATCATACCGTTGCTCTCTGTGGATCGATCCTCTTACTTGCTATCTACAATTAATTTGTCCATAGTAGTGAGTTGTAATTTATATTTATATTTGACAGACTCAATAGCCGCATCACCCCACTCATAGAGTTCCTGGACAGTCACTAATTCAATACTTCTATGATGGAATGAAGCAATGTAACAGGACAAACTCGATCTCTTTAGTCATGGAGCTCTTCTTGATTTGACACCAACAGTTGCAGAAAGATTGATAAAGACCATGACGGATAATTGTCATTAGAATGGTGTCTTTTCTAGGAAACTGAACCTTATAGAAGTAATAATGGTGTCAATGGAAAATAAGATGACAGAACTGAGCACTACTCTAAACCCTCATGACGAATGGAACACAACAACAAGTTATGGTTTATGGGTTATGTTAGAACCTTGAACATCCAATAGAAAAATGCCCATTGGTTAATGAGGAAGCAAAAGTGAATGTCATCAATAATTATAATCAAGGACAGAAGAGCTATGGGAATAATTACAATTAGCCTTGGAGCCAACATCCTAATTTCAGCTGGTCTCAACCAAGTCAGTCACTGTTTAACCTACAAAACTTTATGCCAAGGCCACCACAATAGCAACCTCAAGCTCCACCTCAACAACTACAGCTATTGGCACCCACGTAACCTCTTCTAATTATTGAAACACCTTTTTGAGGAAATTGTCAAACAATTTATGCAATCAACATAAGCTAGTATCTAAAGCCTACAAGCCCAAATGGGAAAGATTGCTTATTCGAGAAATAACAAGAATGACGGACCATCCAGGTTACCATCCCAAATAGAGAACAATCCAAAAGATCACGTCAACGCTGTTACATTGAGGAGTGGAAAAGTTATGCCTAAATGTGAAATTCCAGTCCGTAACTAAGAATAATAAAGTAAAGAGCCAAAAAATGAGATTGAGGAGATTCTAGAAACTTCAGAACTAGAAGAACCTAAGGACACAACTACAATGAAGAAGCCTATACCTACTCTAGATTCAGAGACACTTTAGGTAACCTGATTGAGCCATAATTGTACAGATTTTATCACTAGTTTTCTCGTATCTTTCGAATGGTATGCTATTGATTCTAGCTTATTTCGATTGATTATCACAGGTAACGGATTCGAGGATCAACCTGATAAAAAGAGGGAAATTCACGAAGAATAAGAGTATTTCAGAACATTTCAACATTGAAGGCTCCCTTGACCAAGCTACTAGATCAAGCCGTATAGAAGATATCTTCCTTGACCAAAACTTCCAGTCGGAAGACTTGCTGAGCAGACGGATCATGGGCCGGGCTTTAAAGAAGACTACCATCATTCTGATGGCCAATTGCACTTTTCAGGGAAGAAAATCAGAGTATCTTCCCAACCGATTCATCTCATCAAAGAGTTTTAACGTAATAAGATTCTTCAAGATACATTTCCAAAACTGTTTTAGCATTTAAATTAGAATTAAAGACTCATTTACTTTCCTTAGTTTTAGCCAATAATTTCGGGAGTTAGGACTATTTAATCTCCCCCTAAGGCTTAGAGAAGAGGAGGCCGATTTGGTAGAACTCTGTCTTCTTCTCTAGTTCTCTATTCACGTACTCTTGCTCCTTTGGAAATGAAGAATTTCCATCATTTTAATTTATTATCTATTTTGCTTTCTACTATGAGCATGCGTAGCCAATTCTATCGTTCTTAGTAGAGGCATTTGAGCAAGAGTATGCATTTGCATAAGACCTAATTGATTTTATTAATTTCTGATTCTGCATTTAATTCATCCCGCACTTCATCTCATGTGTTCGAATTGATCATCTTGGACTTGAATAGTTAATGCTACTATCATTTCCTTTGGTTGTGGATTATCGGCCAAAGGGATCGAAGTAGACTCCTACATAATTACAAGTGATTGTGAACGGTGAGGGGTTAGGTTAATCAGGATCAGTCCCGACTGACGCTCATGAAAACTAGCTTGGAGTTGTCTTCCCTTATTCAACCATCTACCAGTCCGGTAAACCCTTTAGCCAGCAAGGTGCTGGATTGGTAAGACATCAGTGGTAGCCCTTAAACCTATGCGCATTAGCCTTGGGCTAATGTTGATAAAGGAGGGAAGATAGGAGTCAAGAGGTCTCATGGTTCTATTGTAACTTTGTAGATTGGAAAGGAATATCCTTGCGTCAATGATTGAAAACTATGTCTCATTGCTGCCCAGCCTCTACTAGGAATACTTCTCTTATCTGTTTCACTTCCTATTATCTGTAGTCTTGATCAAGGACACTTTCGCCCTTGATCAAGGTTGTTTTATGGATTTTATTATTTTCTTGTTTCTTTTATTTATGTTCAAAACCCCCATCTATCACTTGCATGATTGCACCATGTCTCGCACAAGCATACACTTAGATTAGTCCATTGCTCCCTAAGGATCGATCCTTTTACCGCTAGCTACATTCATTTGTTTTTAGTAGTAGATTGTAATAAATTTTATATTTGACCACTGAGGAAATTAACGAAGCTCCGAGGTGCAGGTTAAATTTTGGCGCCGTGCGGGGGAGCTATGGTTAATAATTTCTTTGTTTTCTTGTGTATGAGCAGGTCCTCTAACAGGGAAGTATTGCCTTACAACCCATAGCTCTCCAGACTTGAACGAGAAAATAGAAGGAAAGTCAGCCTTAAACAAACAACATCCAGAGAAGAATCCCTTGATCAAGATCACTTTCTTGACCAAGGCGAAGAAGAAGAACCAGAAACAACGTCACTGATCGTTATGGAAGATCCACCACCGCCCCCAAGACCAACTCTTAGAGAGTTGAACCAAAGAACAGAGCCTCCCAGTCAATCATGCCTCAATCTACCACCAGTAGATCACGACTGGACCATCAAGACCAATATCATCCATAACTTGAAGAAATTCTATGGGCATTCCCATAAGAATCCCTACTTGCATCTGAAGGCTTTCACCCAAGAATGTGAAACCCTCAAGCCTCGCGAAGTGACTCTCGAACGAGCCAAGCTAAAAGCTTTTCAATGGACACTAGAGGACGAAGCCAAGGCATGGTTCCACGGCCTGCCGAACAACACCATATCCACTTGGGATCAGCTAGCAAGAGCCTTCTTGAAAAAATATTAGAGCCCAAGCAAAGCCATAGCAGCAGGAAAAGACCTCGTTGCCATCAAGCAAAAAGATACGGAAAGCTTAGGAGAATACCACCAGATATACAAAGATCTTCAAGACATCTATCCCAACCATGGAATCTCTGATCATGGCCTAATCAACTATTTCTACGAAGGAATGCGTTGGAGTGACATAGATAAAGTCGATGCAGCCGCTGGAGGAGCCTTCCAAGATTGCACTCCCGAAGGAGTGAAAATAATTTTGCAAACCATGGCTAAGAATCATCACAGCAGTGTCCCTTTAAGACGCTCCAATGATATCACTACTTCTGTTAAATCAATTTCTGTGGAACAACAAATTGCCAGCATTGCTAACTTCCTTCAAAATCTTTCCACAGGTACTTCAGCACTAGCACCCGTCTAAGACAATAGCTAGAGCAACATCGCCCCTATTTGTGGAATATGCTGCAGGATAGACAACTTCACCGGCCAATGTCCTCAGTTACAACCTTCACCAACAGAAGAAATCATGGCACAGTTGAATGTCGCTTACGGATTCAATCAGAATCATCATAACAAGTACCCGCCAAACAACACTCCATACTCAAACACTTACAACATAGGTTGGAGAAATCATCCAAATTCAGCTGGAGCAACAACCAAAACCAGAATCGGAATTAGAACACTTCCACCATTCCTAATCAATCCCAACAACCACCATTCAACTTCCAAAATTTCGTACCCGGACCTCCTCAACATCACCAAAATAACCAACCTCTCTAATTGCCTGCACCACCGCAACCTTTACAGATTGCTGGTCCTACAAGAGACGATAAAATAATAGAACTTTTGTGCAACATGGCGCAGTCTTAGCAGAGATCCACAAGCAACTAAAGCAACTACTGGAGGATAAGCAGAAGCTAGGAAAGCTGCCCCCCAGCACAATCGACAATCCCAAACACAACATTAGGGCAATTAGTTTGAGGAGTTGCATAGGCTTGCCCAAGAGAGCAAAAATAGTGGAATTTAAGCAAGAAAATAATAGACCAACGGACAAGGATAACTAGGTCGAAATAATAATTAAAGATCAACATGTGTTGCCAGGATAGATTGTGGAAGTTTTAGAAGAAGACGATGTCTTGCCCAAGACAGACAAGAAGAAGAGCAAGAAAGAAGAAGAAGTCAAAGACCCTAAAGACAATGATGCACCACCACCTTTGCCACCAGTATTAACTAAGACAAAGAAGGAAAAAGAAGAAAAAGAATTCATGGAAATCTTTGGAAAAGTTTCAATTAATATTCCCATGCTTGAATTGATTGCCAAAGTTCCTAATTATGCTAAAGTTATTAAAAGCTTATACTCTAACAAAAAGAAACTTGCAGGTCTTGAACAGGATATCTTGACAAAGAACGTTTCCTCGGTGATTCAATCCAGACTTCTAGAGAAATGCACAGACTAAGGAACATTCGACATACCCTACAAGATTGGAGACAAGAAGGTCGAGAAAGCTTTATGTGATCTAGGATCAGGAATCAACGTGATATCACTTACCGAATATGAGAGATTAAACATCAGACACATGAAGGAGACCAGGGTCGTCATCCAACTGGCTGACAGATCTCTAATCTACCCCAAGAGAGTAGTTGAGGACGTTCTCGTCCAAGTCAATAATTTCATCTATCTTGTTGATTTTTACATTATTGACATGGATTTAGACTTCTCTACTGACAATTCTGATGTGATTTTAGGAAGACCATTCTTGAGGACTGCATGAGCTTTAATCGATGTTTTCAATGCTTGCCTAACTCTCGAATATTGTGGAGAAACTATTAAATTTGACATGTATACTGCAGGAAAGAATTCAAGTGATCTACACAGCTTAAAATTCATAAATGTATACAAACTCCTTGATGAGGAAAATCCTATATCAAAAGCAATAAAGTGTGATCTCATTCTTGAGACATACGGGAGGAAGCAAAGGCTCCAACAAGAAGAAACATCAATTCCAATCAAGCTTTATGTTTTCTTCGCATGATACAAAAAGAAGCCAAGGAGATATGCCGTAACCCAGGAGAAAGAACTCGTGGCACCAACCAAATTCTGCCAGAAAAATTCCATTCTGCCACGTGGTCCGCCAAAAGTATAAAAGGAAGAAAAATGGAGAAACAACCCTCTTTCTTCGATACTCTACTACCTGCAAAAGCAATTACCCACTCCACTCTCAGACAACCACTATTTTTAAAAATTCCGTCAGCTATAGTGATGCCAAATCAAAAGAGCCCATATGAAAAATTACTTTTGCTCCTAAACCACCAAAAGCTTCTGAAAGACTTCCCGGAGCTAATATCATTTATCATGGCCGCCCATCGAAATTCATCAAACATTTCCACACCCACTCTGCCACCCAGGAAAGACAAGATCCAGACCTCGACTCCGACAAAGAACCCATTCAACAACTCGTCAGGAAGAAGAAAAGGACAACAATTAAACAAGTCGAGGAGAAAAGAGCCAAATTAAGAATGGACGCTCCAGCGCCACCATCATATGCTCCCACTCCTGTCCACCCATCCACGACTGATCCTCCCGCTAGACAAAGAAGAGTCAAGCAAGTGGCCTACAAAATCAACAAACCCAGAAACCAAGCCGGACCATCCTCCACCATCACCGACCATAGGAAAGGCAAGGAACCAGCAGACCTGGCACCTGAAATTGACAAAGGTAGTGAGAGCGAGTTCATGGAAGCCATTCCCTCTTCCTCTGAACTCATAAAAGGTACCAAACTCACTCTCTAATCTTCTAATTTCGGTGGCTGGTTGAAAATGAATTCCCGTGCTGATAGGGAAATTTTAGAAAAATGGATAAAAAATGGTGAAATTACCAATTCCCTTGTTTTTGACTTTGAATTGCTAGAAAATCTAGGTGTGTCGACTAGACTAAAGAACTTGGTAAATGACATGGGTTGGGGTCCTGTGATTTTTTTGACTAATCGTGTGCATATCGAACTCTACTAGGAGTTTTTCTCCACTCTTTGGTTTGACAGTGCAGCTTTAGATTGCAAAGGAAGAGATAAGCCCGACATCTATTAGGCAAAGGTGATGAATATTAGGCTATGCAACGTATGGACACACTTAAGCCTCCATGATTTTGATCTATTGCTTGGATTTGTGCCAAGTGGCCAAGACATTCCCCCATGATACTCCTCAACATACTACAAAATTCCTACCGATCGGGATAAAGAAACCATCCTAAGAGCCTTCACAGACGATCCAACAGCGAAAATTGACAAGAAGACCAAGGTCCACTAGCTTTGTGACCCAGTCTTGAGGATTCTCCATCGAGTCCTCGCCATCAACCTGTTTGCCAAGACTAGCATGTCTAAAGCCCTTTCAAAAACTGAACTATTTATTTTATGGTGTTTACAGAAAGGAAGAAGATTAGTCCAGGCTATTGAATAGCCAAACAATTCATTGCTCATTCCTGTAAATATAAGATGATATTGGGCAGCTTGATTACCATGCTTGCATGCAAATCAGGGCTGCTTGATTACTAAACTGCTAAACTTCTTGAGGTCAACTCCCATAAACTGCTTGATTTGAGATATTTTGACCAGCTGGGATTTCTTCATCTGGAAGATGGGGTTGGATGCTATAATACAGGTTACACCATCAAGTTTGCGAAAAGCTATAGAGGAGACAAAATTGTCCCGTTTCAATTAGCACCTCTGAAGATCCAGCGAGGCCTAGGAGGGGCAGTAGATGAAGCCATACATCAAAATGACCAGGATGCAGGCCTTGATCAAGATCATCAGCAGACAACCGATTTACACCTCGCCTTATCAACCATGGAGAACAAGCTCAACACCATCAGAGATGACCAAACCTCCATCAAGCTAGAACAAAAGAGGATCAACAATGAACTATCCAAACACAGAGAAGAGTCCACAATGATGATCCAAGTTGTACTCGATTCTCTGCTCACCCTCCATGAGAGAATGAATGCCTCCAACATTCCTCCTGCCCCAGGAAAACCAGCCGCACCAGACCCAGCGTCTGGTTGACTGCCCCAAGTCACTTCTTTTCATTTTAGGCATTTTGTATATATTTAGCATTTCATTTTTGCATGATTCTTTCCATATTTTTATGTCACACCTTCACACATTGAAGACAATGTGTTCACTAAGTGTGGGGAGGGGTTTTGCGTTGCGTTGAGTCCATGCATATTTAGAATATTCCATCATTTTTATCATTTAGTATTTTAGGCCATATTTTTCAATTTTTGCATGATTTTTTCTTTCATTCTTGTATGTTTTTAGGTCTAGTTTTTGCATTTGCATTTTGCATAAGTCTTTATTCCTTTAATCAATCTTGAAACTTATCTCAACATGTGTTGCCGCTCGACAATCTTGATCCATCCATCTCTAATTAGGCAACCATTGAGTAACATGCTCCATTCCTGTAACTCTCATTCATCACAATGGGATAAGCTGTTAACTCAGAAATTGAGATAGAATTTGGTTGAACACACAACTACTTCAATATCTGCCTTGACCAAGGAACCCAATTGTGCAAAGAGTTGTCAGTTCTTTAATTTTCTACACTGCTTGAAGAGTCTTTCTTATCCTTTGCATGTTTGTGCGGGCATTTCGTGGAACCAATGGGGTTGCACGGTGTTGGTGGTTTGGTGCCATCACCCTTTTCATAGGTAAAACTCCCCGAAGCGCATCTAGCTAACCTCGTAATACCGGGCCAAACAAGCTAGGTCGGGAATGTCCGTTATGTTTTATTTTGCTGCAAGAAAAAGAAAATTTTGGACAAAGATGAAGGTTTTAGGTTAGTAAACCTAAAAATAATGAATGTTGTTCCAGATTCAAAAGATTAAAAGAGAAAAGAAATTATGTTTCAAAGATTTAGAAAAAAGAGCATATAAAAAAGAACCTCTCAGCAGGCATGACTTGGCAGCACCCTGTGCTTATATGTTTTAAATTTTGTCTATTGTGTGCACATTGCCTTTGGTCAGCAACTCTTGTATCCTTTGGACATCCAGGTAGGCAGAGAAAAATCATTTATCTTGTGGCGTCTCTCCACTGACATTTTAAGTCTGTTCTATCTGTCTTTATTCTCTTTGAATTGAGTGAGATGTTCATGGTGATTGAGCAGACCTTCATCATGGATGGAGCTGGTGAGTGGAGTTTTGGCATATTTTTTTTGAAGAGATAACTTCTTCAAGATTGATTATTGGAGTCACTGGTTTCACCATTCTACATTTTTGCATTTCATCCCTTTTGTATGTTTTCATTTCACATTTTGCATGTTTGTTTCTTAGTTTTATGCTTGGAGGCAAGCATAGGCTAAGTGTACGGAGGTTGATTGAGCCATAATTGTAGTGATTTTACCACTAGTTTTCTTGTATCTTTCGAATGATATGCTATTGATTTTAACTTGTTTCGATTGATTATCACAAGAAACGGATTCGAGGATCAACCTGATGAAAAGAGGGAAATTCATGAAGAATAAGAGCATTTCAAAACATTTGAGCATTGAAGGCTCCCTTAACCAAGCTACTGGATCAAGCCGTATAGAAGATATCTTCCTTGACTAAAACTTCCAGTCGAAACACTTGCTGAGCAGACGGATCATAGGCCAGGCTTTAAAGAAGACTTCCATCATTCAGATGGCCACTTGCACTTTTCACGGAAGAAAATCAGAGTATCTTCCCACCCGATTCGTCTCAACAAAGAGTTTTAACGCAAGAAGATTCTTCAAGATACATTTCCAAAACTGTTTTAGCATTTAAATTAGAATTAAAGACTTATTTACTTTCCTTAGTTTTAGCCAATAATTTCAAGAGTTAGGACTATTTAATCTCTCCCTAGGGCTTAGAGAAGAGTAGGCCGATTTGGTAGAACTCTATCTTCTTCTCTAGTTCTCTATTCACGTACTCTTGCTCCTTCAGAAATGAAGGATTTCCATCGTTTGAATTTATTATCTATTTTGCTTTCTACTATGAGCATGCGTAGCTAATTCCATCGTTCTTAGTAGAGGCATTTGAGCAAGAGCATGCATTTGCATGAGAGCTAATTGATTTTATTAATTTTCAATTCTAGATTTAATTGATCCCGCACTTCATCTCATGTGTTGCTATTTGAGTTCATAATTGATCATCTTGGACTTGAATAGTTAACGCTATTGTTATTTCCTTTGGTAGTAGATTATCGGCCAAAGGGATCAAATTAGACTCCTACGCAATTGCAAGCGATTGTGAACGGTGACGGGTGAGGTTAATCAGGATCAGTCCCAACTGACGCTCATGGAATTTATCCTGGAGTTGTCTTCCTCTATTCGACCATCTGCTAGTTAGTAAACCCTTTAGCCAGCAAGGTGCTGGATTGGTAAGGCATCAGTGGTAACCCTTAAACCTACACGCCTTGGCCCTGGGCTGATATTTATAAAGGAGGGAAGATAGGAATCAGGAGGTCTCCTAGTTCTATAGAAACTCTATAGATCGGAAAGGAATATCCTTGCGTCAATGATTGTAAACTATGTCTCATTGCCGCCCAGCCTCTACTAGGAATACTTCTCTTATCTGTTTCACTTCCTATGATTTGTAGTCTTGATCAAGGACACTTTCGCCCTTGATCAAGGTTGTTTTACTGCTTTATTATTTTCTTGGTTCTTTTATTTATATTTAAAACCCCCATCTATCACTTGCATGATTCCACCCTGTCTCGCACAAGCATACACTTAGATTAGTCCATTGCTCCTTGAGGATCGATCCTTTTACCGCTAGATACTTTCATTTATTTTTAGCAGTAGATTGTAATAAAGTTTATATTTGACCACCAAGGAAATTAACGACACTCCCCATTCACCTTTCTTGGCAAGGACTTCCAAGGCCAAGAAAGAAAAGATGGATAGGGAGATTATGAAAGCTTTTAAGAAAGTAGCAATCAACATTCCTTTACTTACTGCAATTAAAAAATCCAAAATATGCTAAATTTTTAAATGAATGATGCACTAACAGGAACAAAATTATAGGTGAAGAAAGAGTAAGAATGAGTGAAAACATATCAGTTGTGTTTCAAAGGAAATTGCCAACAAAATGAAAGGATCTAGAGAAGTTTACAATCCCCCTACATCATTGGTTCGATAGAATTGGATAAGGCACATGTGATCTTGGGGCCGGGATAAATGTTTTGCATCTTTCTATTTACAAGTTATTGGAAATAAGACCTTTGAAAGAAACAAGAATGGTGATTGGTTATCAGACAGATTAGTGAATTTTATTGAGTGACTAGTGGAGGATGTACTAATAAAAGTAGGGAATTTTGCGTTCCCTGCTGATTTTTATGTTGTTGATATGCAATATGATTCCTCCTCTAAATCTATTGATGTTCTATTAGGGTGGCCCTTTTAAAGAACTGCAATTGATGTTTTGATAGGTGCATGTCCTTAGAATTCGATGGAAAAATCATAAAATTTACACATGTATAATGATATTAGGTACCCATCTAATCATTCATGTGTTAATTTTATTGATGTCTTTGACCTATTATCTAAGCAGGTTTTCGAAGTGGACACAACAAATCCACTTAATTATGTTCTAAGCAGGAGCATAGCAAGAGATGAGCTGCTGAAATTGGAGGGAGATTTGACAGTGAATGAGGACTTTCAAAGCAATGTTTTTGATTTAGAGTATTTTTAATCGTATTTTAATGTACCTCAGAACCTTGCACTTCTAAACTCATACTTATGTTGCCTTCAATTTTGTAGGCACCAAAGTTGGAATTGAACACACGTCCAGGCCATCTGAAATACGCATTTCTAGGCCAAGAAGAAACTTTAATAGTTATCATTCTGTTGATACCCGAATTTTGACATTTTTGCCAGCATACCTGTTTTCTCATCATTCTCCACTAGTCACTCAATAAAATTCATTTTTACTAAGGCGTTAGGCAAGCGGAAATTTTTATATCTTCTTCGCAAGTTGGGCATTCGTGATCTCCATGCTCCAACTTGAGGGGGGGTGTTAGGAATTCCTATGTGTATTTGTATTGTTTGCATATTGGGCCCTCATGTTGGACTTAGGGTTGGTATATATATGTACGTAATCAAGGAATGAAAGGCAAGGAAACTTATTTCCTTAAATTTCCGCTTGCCTAACGCCTTAGTAAAAATGTCAGCAAGCTGCTCATCTGTTGACACATAATTAGTCTCAATAATCCCATCCGTGACTGCATCACAGATATAATGACAATCAACCTCAATGTGTTTTGTACGCTCATGAAAAACCAGATTTTGAGCAATGTGAAGAGCCGACTTACTATCACAGAAAACATTCATCTCTCGCGGATAGTCGACACCGAGACTCTAAAGAAGAGCCTTTAACCATTTCAATTCACACGTGATTGGTGTTAGCGAATGATATTCAGCTTCTGCAGAGG
>NBIL01016036.1:0-10151 GCA_002752925.1 Viola pubescens var. scabriuscula
AAAACTAGGTGTAAAGGTTTTAGATTAGACTTGTGAAAAAATAGGTTTTTGGGTGAAACATAAACCCATATAGTTGAGGTTTGACATCCTAGAGATTGAGATTTATAGGTAATGGATGTATCTTACCGGTTGAAATGGAACCACTATAAAATACTTGTGCAAGCTTTCCTTTCCTTTTTGCCTTGTTTTATAAGTGTTATTGTTTTGTGCACACCAAGTGTTTGACAAAAAAATGTGAAAATCGAATTAACATAGTAGGTGGCCTATTCACCCCATCTAGATCATCTTTCATATAAGAGCATGTAAATTACAAGGCAAACTGGGATCCCCAACCTTGAAAAATGCGATTTAAATTCTCGCCCCAAATAAGGCGGGTTGACTCTGGTACAAGGCGAATCAGATCAGATTGTCATTCCTGTAGTAATAAACGCATGAGTAATTCATTATTTTTTTCCAAATAATGAATATGTTCTAAAATGACTTATTCAAGTACGAAGAAAATGTCAGAGCCTAATTTTGAATAGATTATAAAATGTATATATGTCTTAGAAACAACAGAAGGGATGAATAAATGTATATTATTGAATGATTAGAATTGTATAACTATTGGGGTATTTATACTATAAGAGTATGTACACACAAGGAAGAGTATAAATGGCTAGCTATAAGTTAGTCACGGCTGGCATAATTACAAGGATTCTAATTAGAGGAAATCATATGTAATATTATGTGTAAATATATCAACACCCCCCCTTTAAACTCAAGGTGGCAAATTGGATAACAACTTGAGTTTAGATAGTAAGTCTTGAAATCGGCGGGCAAAATGACTCTTCGTGAAGATGTCAGCAGTTTGATTAATGGAGGAAGTGGAGTGTAATTGAAGAGTCCCTTTTTGAAGTTGATGACCAACGAAGTGACAATCAGTCTCGATATGTTTTGTCCTTTCATGAAAGACATCATTGTAAGCGATCTGGATTGCACTTTGACTATCATAGTAAAAAGGAATAGTTTAAGATTGAGGAACTCCCATATCAGCTAAGAGCCATCGAAGCCAAATCAATTGGGATGTGGTGTCTGCAAGTGCTCAATATTCGACTTCATTGCTAGAGCTAGCAACAACTGTTTGTTTCTTGCTACGCCATGATATGAGTGAGTCACTAATAAATAAACAATATCCAATAGTGGATCGTCGATTAGTTGGATCACCTGCCTAATCAGCATCAGAGTAGGCTTGCAATTGCAAGGTAGAGTGAGATGAGAAATGAAGGCCATGAAAGATGGTGGCTTTGACATAGCGTAGGATGCAAAGCACAAAGGCAAAGTGACCAGATCGAGGAGTGGCCGTAAACTGACTAAGAAGGTGCATGGCATAAGAAATATCGGGACGAGTGACTGTGAGGTAGATGAGACTGCCAATAAGTTGGCGATAAAGTGTGACATCAGAAAGAAGTTCTCCATCATTTGGGCAAAATTTGATGTTGGATTCAAGAGTATCTGCAATTTTGCTATCGGAAATGCCAGCTCGAGACAACAGGTGAGATGCATATTTTGCTTGAGATAAAAAATAACCATCAGAGCATTTTGTTACCTCGATGCCGAGAAAATATCTGAGATTCCCCAAATCTTTCATCTCAAATTGTTGACTAAGGGAGGATTTGAGCTCATACATACTAGAGATATCATCTCTAGTGATGATCATGTCATCTACGTAAAGAAGGAGAATAATGGTGCCCTTATCTGATTTCCGCATAAATAAGGCAGAATCGTGAGGGATGGATGAGAAGCCAAGACGATAAATGACATTGCTGAATTTTGAAAACCAAGCTCGTGAAGCTTGTTTAAGGCCATACAATGCCTTGCGAAGTTTGTAAACTTTGTTGAAAGGGAGATTTAATCTAGGCAGAGGCTACATGTAGACTTCTTCTTCAAGATCCCTATTTAAGATGACATTTTTGACATCCATTTGTGAGAGAGACCATTTGAGTGAAGCAGCAACAACAATAAGGGTTCGAACGGTGGTGATGCGAGTTACATGAGCGAAAGTCTCCTTATAGTCGATGCCATATTCTTATATATATCCTTTGGCTAAAAATTGTGCTTTGTAACGTTCAATGCTTCCATCGGACCTAGTTTTGACTTTATAGATCCATTTGCATCCCACCACTATTTTTCTTACAGGAAGATCAACAGTATCCCATGTGCTATTTTTCTGTAGTGCATTTAGTTCTTCCTGCCAAAGAGGGTCAGAAGAGGCCTCGCGAAAAGAGCAAGGTTCATGCAATGTAGCCAAGGCATAATAAAGATGAAAATCTTGAAGCCTAGTAAAGGGAACACGAGTTTTAATTGGATAACGAGAGCTCGTTGAAGATTCAGTACCTGAATTTTGTACCTCACTATCATGTGTAAGTTGTAGGTCACTAGATGGACTTGGAGAATTTGTAGGCACATTTGAAGTATCACTATTATCCATGCTGGAAGACTCAGGAAATAGTTCAACAGAATGATTTAAAAAAAATGCTTGACATGATCGATAGGAACATGGAAGGAAGAGAGCTTAGAAAATTATGTATTCTCCCAAAAAATCACATGTCAAGATGTGCGAAGTTATCAACTGACTGGATCATAACAACAATAACCTTTATCATTAATCCCATAGCTAAGAAAACAACATAATCGTGATCAAGGTTCAAGTTTGTTATGTTCGTGCGATTGGAGCAAGACAAAACATGCACATCCAAAAGTCTGAAGGTTAGAGTAAGAGGGAAATTTACCAAATAATTTCTCATATGGTGTATGATTGTGAATGACAGAAGAAAGAACTCTATTGATTGTATAAACAACTGATAAAACAGTTTCTCCCCAAAATTGATCGGGAATAGAGGCGACAATGAGTAATGTTTGAACAATGTCAAGTATATGTCTATGCTTACGTTCTGCTCGACCATTCTGTTGAGAGGTACCTGGATAAGAGTATTGAGGAATTGTGCCGTCCTACTTCAATAAAGTTAGAAAAGCACGTTGTGTGTACTCAAGGGCATTGCTAGAGTAAAAAAGTTTAATTTGACATGAAAATTGAGTTTTAACCATAGTAGAGAAATCGCGATAAATATCAAGCAATTCAGACCTATATTTCATCAAGTATATCCAAGTATATCGAGAAAAATCATCAATAAAAATAACAAAATAGCGAGATCGTCCCATGGTAGGAAGGAGAAGGTCCCCAAACATCATAGTGCCTCAAAGGAAGCATTAGAAATATAGTCACTGTTATTAAAGGATAAAGCCGGTTGTTCACCAAGTTGACAAGCAACACAATCAAAATCAATGGGATAACTTGTCCTAATGCACCAACAGTAGATAAATGTTTAAGTTTATTCTTGGAGATATGGCCCATAGGTAAGAATGCTAAACATGAAAAGTAATAGATGCACTAGATGGAGTGACGGAAACAGTAGAGGAACCATGAGGAAGATGTAAAGATGATAGCTCAAATAAGCGTACTATCTTATGGCATGTGCCAACGATCTTATTGGTCACAGAGTCATACACAGTCACACCCTTTCGTGAGAGTAAAACATCAAGTTCCATATCACATAATTGACCAATAGATAAAAGATTCAGAGAGAGTTTTGGAACATGATATGTATAAAAAATATCAAGGTGTGGTGTGTGAACAGAACCAACATGAGTGATATGCATAAGTGAGTCATCAGTAGTGAGAATAGGTGGTGTATTAGATGTTAATGATTTGGAGGAGAAACATGAGAGGTCAGAAGTCATATGATTGCAACAAGCAAAATCAAATAACCAAAAAAAAATACCTGCGGTGGTGGAGAGAGCAGAGTTTTGAATGTTGGCACAAGAGAAAACCTGGTTGACAATAGCTTCTATATTGACTCCATTCAGGGTTGGAGTAGGTTCTTCAGTAAGTATTGGAATGGTTGAATTAGTGATGTCATTCACAACTGCATATTAGCGAGAGAAACGGGAAGATGGATTGCGAGATTGATTGCGATTTCCTTGTTCATATTTCCTCTTGCTTTCGAGTTTCCAGCACTTTTTGATTGTGATGCCTTTTTCTTTGCAATATGATAGTGTGTGTTTTATGCGTATTTTTTCCTTCGTTATCACCTTGATTTATGGCATGATACTGCTAATTTGTATCCATTTCCATCTTTATTACAGATCTAGGCCAAAAAGGAGAAATATGCGAAAACACATGCTTTCTAGGCGATTTATGCGGATCTCAAGCTTCAAGACTTGCATCGAGGCCAAGACACCAAGTCGCCATCGAGGCCTCGCCGCGGATTCCATCATTGAGCCCTTGAAGCACCAAAAGTGCCATTTCCACGTGTCCTTGCTGGCAGGCTTCCACGTGTCCGCTCTGATGCTTTCTAGAAAGTTCTGCACAAATCCCAAGAAATATTCCCGTTTGCCATTTTGGGACATCCCACTTAGAGGAGCGTGCACTCCTTGTGTTGTACATTTCTTAGCTGGAATTTTTATCCCTTAGTGGGTTGTTAGGATATTTATACTCCTTAGTTGCTAGGGTTTTGGGGGTTCTCTTACACCACACATCACATCTTTTTGTGTGCTTCTCTTACATTCTCTTAGCCTAGTTCTTGGGATTTGTTCTTCCCATTTTTCCTCCATAGCCGCCGACTTCAAACATTGTAAACAAACCGGAGCTTTAGCTCCGGCCGGGTATTTAATAAGCATTTTCTTCTTTTATCTCTTCTTTTCTTTTATGTTATATTGTAGATCTATTATTTGTTTAATTGCTAGCATGAGTAGCTAATTTCCATCTTCTTAGCAAAGGTATTTCGCGGGTTGCAAGAGGATAGTTAAGAGGCCAAAACGTTCTTAATATATTCTTGGGTTATTGCAAAAATTAGCACCTGTCAAATAATTGTTTGACTGATTTAGCACCTCCTTTTTCTTTTGATTTTAAAAGGTACCTGTAAATAAACAAAATGTCATATTTGGTACCTCCGACTAACACCGTCCACTTTTCACCGTTAAGTGTCCTACGTGGCATGCCACGTCGGATGCCACGCAGGCAACAGATGACGTGGCATGCCACGTCATGAAACCCGACCCGGTTCTTAGCCCACGGGTCAGGTAAATGGGTTTTCCAACCCGGCCCGTTCCTATTGATATGAATGACGCGTCTTTCAGAATTAAAATGAACGACGCGTCGTTCATTAAAACGAGAGACACGTCGTTCATATCAATGTAAAAAACCAAATTTCACCCCTCCATTTTTTCCATCGTTCTCAATCACTTTCCCTTTCCCTTTCTCCACCCAAACCCTAACAGACAGCTCCCTCTCGAAATTTTTCAATCTCAATCTCACCATTCATCGTTCCATCTCGACATCTTTGATTCTGACACAAACCCAATATTCCAATCCAGACGAGCGTTAAGAACTGGCAGTCGTGGAGGTTCGTCTCGCGTAAACAGGTTCGTTCGTTTCCTTATTTCAAGTTTTATTTATATGGGAAATTGATTACAGTGGGGGATGGGTGATGATGAAGTCGTTGATGGGGTGTCTATTTGGGGTGTCTATTTGGGTTGGCTAGTAAGTAAAATGTTGTCGTTGATGTGTGTGTTAATGTGGTCCAGCCTTGAAAATGACATTTTGCATCGTTTATTTAACTGTCGTCTTTAAATGGTACCTGTGACTAACTTTTTCATGGAATATTAAATTAAAATATATTTGTCTGTATGTATGTAGTGCAAAGATTCGTTGTTCCTCATTGACTTTATTTTGTATTTATGTTGGTGTGGCCAGGGAAAATGACAACCTTTACATTTTATATTGGTGGGAAATTGAATACAGTGGGGGGTGGCTGGTTTTATGCTGGTGGGACTATTATTAAAGAAACAATTGATGTTGATAAAGTCTCATTCTTTACCATATTAGATAAATGTGGTGAATTAAGAATATTAGCAAGTTGTGGTATGATGCATACTGTGCAAGTCTGGGGTTGATGAAAAATTTAAAAGTGCTTGATGATGACAGTACATTTGGTGTCTTTATTAATTTTGCACTTGAGAATAAGGCTGTCAATTTATATGTGGAGCATGGTGATGGTATGCATCCTTATTTTGATGACCGAAACCCCATCACCATGTGTAATAAGTTGGGAATTGATGAACATGGACATAGGGTAGTTGGTGGGTCCAGTAAGGGTAAAATTATTGTTGATAATGACTATCACGACAGTGAATTTGATGGGTATCATACTGATCAAAGGGAAAGTGAGTATGAATCTGATGAGGAAGTGGACCAAGAGTATGAGCCTACAGTAGAAGAATATTAGGTAGATTGTCCTTATTTGTCTGCTGATGAGGATGAGGAGTTGAGGATGGCTCGAGAAAAGAGAGAAATATTCAAAAGAAGGGGTGAAAATAAAAAAACAGAAAAGAACAAAAAAAGGGAGGTGAGAGAAGGTATGGAGGGACCAAGTGGGGTTAGTGGTCCCGGTAGGGGGAAAGAAAATGAGGGAAATGCAAGTGGGGAAGATTTAGTGGACGAAATAAGGAGCGAAATGAACAGAAGAAAAACTGCAAACATTACAAGAAATGCAGCTGTTGAGGATGAAAATGAAGTCCATTGTAACAGTGACTCTGAGGCAAGTTACTTGACCAGCAGCAGCAGTGACAGCGATGCAGATCATGGCAAGAGAATTCCATTCAGAAGGCCTCGGTTCTTAGCAGGTGAGCATAATCCCCATTTTCAGCTTCGTATGGTTTTTCCAGACAAGAAAGAGTTTAAGAAAACTATAGTAAGACATGCCATATTCAATAGGAGAGATGTGAGGTATGTGCAAGATGAAAAAAGAATGTGTAGGGTTGACTGTAAGGGTAGTGATTGTGAGTGGAAGATTCTTTGCTCAATCGACGGGAGGAGCAGGCAATGAATGATTAAAATGTTTGTAAGTCACCACTCGTGTCAGAAACAATTCACCATTTCTTGTCTAAGTTTTAGAAATCTTGCGGAGTGGTTTATGAATGATCTTAGGAAAGTTACACTTAAGCTTACTGTAGCAAAAATGAAGGAGCATTTCAATGGTCAAATTAGGATCAAGGTGTTTCGGGGGCAGTGTAGACATGCCAAGCAGCAAGTGGTTGACCATTACATTGGTGACCCTTTGAAGGAATTTGCCAAGTTGGAGGACTATGCTGAGGAGCTTAGAAGTAGTAATCCTAGCAGTACGGTTATTTTGGAGGCACTAGGTGGAGTTTTCAATAGAATGTATGTGTGCTTTAATGGTGTTAGGAAAGGGTTCAACTCTGCGTGCAGGAAGATAATTAGCCTAGATGGTTGTTTTCTCAAAGGTCATTTCAAGGGTGAAATTCTTGCAGCAGTAGGTAGGGATCCGAACGACCAAATCTACCCAATTGCATGGGCTGTAGTGGGATATGAGTGCAAAGAATCATGGAAATGGTTCTTAGAATTGCTCATGTTGGATTTGGACGTTGCTGGAGGCAACTTTGTGTATGCTTCTGATGGTGCTCCTGTCATTGCAAGAGGGGAAGGATTCACATTTATGTCGGATCAACAAAAGGTACATTCCTCAAATTTCTTAACACCTATTTTTACCTTTATTAAAATCATGAATAGATTTTTCTGAAACTATAAAAATTAATGTGTAGGGATTGCTTTCTGCCATCAATGAATTGATGCCTTCAGTGGAGAAAAGCACACAACAGTGAGGATTTGCACAAGCAGTTTTGGATCACTTGTAAGGCATCAACTACACCAGACTTTCTTGATGAACTAGAGGTTTTAGGAGGTATGTCCAGTACAACAATGTCTGATTTGTTGCAAGTTTCTCCAATTTACTGGTGCAAAGCATTCCAAAACACTTCATGTTGTTCTGATATAGTCGATAATAATATGAGTGAGACCTTTAACAGCATGATTATAGAGTCTAGGTACAAATCCATTGTCAGACTATTTGAAACTATTCGTAAAGTAGTGTTCAATAGGTTTAAAGAGAGAAAGAGCTTTGTCAACAAGTTTAAAGATGGATTTGGTCCACATATTTGGAAAAAGATTAATCATAACATGGAAGAGAGTGCGCACCTTTACATGCATAGTAATGGAGATAATGGATTTGAAGTGCACCTAGATGAGGAGACTAGCTGGGTGGTGAGCTTGGAAAAATCTAGTTGTACATGTAGGATGTGGGAATTAACGGGTATACCTTGTGCCCATGCAATGTGTGTCATTGTTAAAGAGAGTCATAACTTAGATGTTAGATGTTATGTGTCCAAGTGGTATTCTCGGGAAATATTTAAATTGGCTTACAAGAACCCAATCTTGCCTGTGCATTCTAAGAAGTTTTGGCCAAGAGTGGGAGTCACTTCAATTAGGCCACCTACATTTGTGAAATTTCCTGGGAGACCAAAGAAGCTGAGGAGGAGGGAAGGTTGGGAGCCAACACAGTGTGGGACCAAATTGAGTCATAAAGGAAGGAAGAAGTCATGCACTTTCTGTAAGAAGCCTAGACAGTATTCCAACACTTGCCCAGACAATCCAGAAAACTAGGTGACAATGACATTCAACTATGCTAGTTATGTATATAAATTGTCAATCTAGAAAACCAGGTGTTTTTCAACTGTACTTTTATGATATAAATGCAGTTTGATGAACAACAAGAAGGAAATGGTGCTGGTCTAGAACAAAGACAGGTTGGTGGATCAGACCAGGTCACTACCAAGCAGCAAAGGAAGACAATATGTTCATTTTGCAAAATGGAGGGCCATAGGAGAGACGTTTGTGTCTTAAACCCTGCCAGCAGGGTTAGTTGATCAAACCTAACACTAGTATTTTTTTAGGGTAGTATGAAATAAAAATTTACATATCGATCCCATTTTTTCTCTATGGCAGCATTTTGCAAATCCAGCAAACTCACAAGTGCAAACATAAGCTTCTCATGTGTCTGCTTTAGAATTGCAACACTCGCAAGCTCATACCTCCCAAGTGACTGACAGAACCCAGCTACTTTTGCACGAACTTAGACAATCATGTGGAACAGCCCCACCTACCAGAGGGAGAAAAAAGAAGTCTGCAAAAAGTAAGGGTAAATTACCAAGCGGATATGGTTGTTTTGTAGCTGAATCTGGGTGGACATGCTATGATGTGAGTTTATAGATCATGTGATTGTGTGTAGTATAGAACATGCTTTTTTAACTAGACACAAATGCTTTAATGTTGTTTTTGTCTTACTGTCTTACTTCGCAGCCTAAAACACCACGACAAAGGGTTATTTCTGTCCCAGATAGAAGAAAGATGCTCTCACAGGATGGGGATGGAATAGGTTCAATCCTAGAATACCACCTTGCAAGAGTGGGAGTTGAGCATGATATTTTAGCCACCTAAAGCATTAAAGATGGAGTTGGTGCTTCCGGAAAGTAGATTTTGTGTACTTTTGCAGTACCGTTAAAGAATGTTTTGCCTTCCACGAGCTGGTAGTACGGCACAAGAGCTGATAGAGCTAATTTTGTTAATTCAGGTAGAAATGGATAACCATTCAGGTTGTCTTATTGTGTGCATTGATCTTATTTTGAGTTAGTGATTGCGCTATTGAACAATTAGGACATTGTACATATGTTCATGTTGGCCTAAAAACTCGAGCAATTATTTTAAATTATTCATCTAAAAACTCGAGCAATTATTTTAAATTCTAATAACTTTAATTTAGAGTATGCATAAATGGGTTTTTATTTTGAAAAGAAACCATCTGCAATTCTGCATAAATAATTGATTGGTAATTTGGTACTATGATTTTGATTAGAAGTTGCATCCAAATGCAGTTGATTGGGCGGAGAAAGGGATTGAGAACGATGTAAAAAATGGAGGGGTGAAATTTGGTTTTTTACATTGATATGAACGACGTGTCTCTCATTTTAATGAACGACGCGTCGTTCATTTTAATTCTGAAAGACACGTCGTTCATATCAATAGGAACGGGCCGGGTTGGAAAACCCATTTACCGAACCGTGGGCTAAGAACCGGGTCAGGTTTGATGACGTGGTAGGTCACGTCATCCGTTGCCTGCGTGGCATCCGACGTGGTGTGCCACGTAGGACACTTAACGGTGAAAAGTGGACGGTGTTAGTCGGAGGTACCAAATGTG
>NBIL01016116.1:0-10344 GCA_002752925.1 Viola pubescens var. scabriuscula
GGCTCAATTACAAATGTAGTGGCTTATCCTGATATATGATACAAATGTAGTGGCTTATCCTAACATATGATACAAATGCAGTGGCTTATTTGGCTCAATTACAAATGTAATGGCTTATCCTAACAAATTATACAAATGCAAGGGTGAATTTGACCATTTTTTCACATATATATATATTTCTTCTTTTGTTTATTTTAAAGCTTTAAGGACATTGATAACTACGATCGAGATTAGAACACAAAGACCACTAAAACTCACCGTCTAATCTAATCTAATTAGTCCACGTACTGTTAAACTCTTTATTTGCCATTAATAATTGAGAGACCAATTAATGAAGCTTTTATATATATATATATATATCCGATAGCGAATTATAAATTTTTATTTTTATCACTTTCGTATATTTGTAGAGATTATTGATATTTTAAGAATTTACAAGTTCGAAGAAAATGAAGCGAATTTTTTTTTTACAACAATTATTTTGTTTGGTTTTGTATTATTTATTTTGTTTGATTTTATACCATTTAATTGGATTATATAATTTAAATTATTATTTTTATGTACTATCTATGTGCTTGAACAAATAATTTTTATGAGATAAATACATGATTATTTATTCTTTTCATAAATACATAAATATATAAGTGGAAAAAATTGGATATTATCGATGTGACAATGCAATATTATCAAATGTCCCAAAACATGGAAAAATAATTACTACATGTCCCCAACATGTCTAAAACTATTCGATTTATATTTAGATTTTTAATATATACAACATAACCGATACGAAAAAAATTGATTGAATATTGTTAATGAAAAATATAAAAGACAAATTAGTGAATAATATATGCCCCTTAAGACTCGTCTAGTCTTTTGAATTGATTGAATCTTGTGGGCTTTTACTGGCGGTGATCTTTTATTTTATTCTGTAATAAATACTGCTTCTATCTCAAATTAATTGACGTTTTAGTATAGTAGAAAAACGTAAGACAATGATCTTTGATCTTATTTTATTTCACATTGTTTCATTTTTATTCTTAATTTCCACTCAAATTATCACACCATCATCAAATTGGGTTGATGCATTAAAAAAAATTGTCATTTGCACAGAATATATACTTCAAAAAAGATGAAATGACAAGTATTATGAACAGTAATATTATATAAAAAAGCGTCAGTTAGTTAAGAAAGTAGTATCTAATAATCTAACGTGGACCTAAAGGACACGGCTGTCAATCACATGGTTAATTACTTTGAACCCCCTTTCTTATGCTCTCAGTCAAATGGGGTTCTGACACGTGGCTTATTCCCCACAAAAGGCAATCCCTGCGCTTAAGGACCAGTCAAAACCCTTTCTTCCAGAATAGGACAAACAAAACAAAACAAAATTAAAAAGAAAAAGAAGGTGGGAACTGGGACAGGACAAAAACAAATCCCTAATTAAAATTTAAAATACAATAATCACGCAATTTATTTGATTTAGTATTTTACTATTTTGCACGGTTGGTGTGGATTGTGGGTAAGGAAATTAGGCTTGCTGGGCACTTGGGCTTGGGAAATTAAAAAATCTTCGAAAATGGTCTTCCCCTATGAGTCCAAAATCTTCTAAAAGACACAAGTTTGTCAATGTTTAAGACTGGAAATTGTACGATATAAGTTGCATCAGAGGTGCACACTAATTAGATTTTTTAAAGTACCTTTTGTCGTGGCCTCATCCAAATAAAATACTAATATTCAATCACTTTTCATTATAATTATAATTATGTACTGTTTTAATTAATAAGTTGTTTTGCGGGTGATAAAATAACGAGCCGAGATCAGACTTAACTTCATATCCCATTTTTGTTTAGAAAAAAAACTAATAATAAATCAACGGGATAGAAAGGAATAAAATTTGCAGAATAAAAAAGTGAGATAGTTGGGTTTGGGACAGGGACTACAGTATTGGGCCTTTCGATTTCTGTATTGCTATTAGTATCGGCACCCATTTCTGCTACTCCTACTTCTTGTTTTCTCACACGTTACTTATGAGTTTGTAATTTACTGGTCCGTTTTTTTGGTAAAATTCGAGTGATTTAATTATTCACATTTTTGTTCATTTATATATGAGTACTAAATAATTATATTGAAAATTGTTCTATATGTTATCCATAGATGTCTGAATTGTAAATTGTGCAGAAAATCAAGCAGGGAATTCTCACCATCTCGAAAGGTTGTTTGCATCACGTGCACTGCACACTGTTAGAAGATAACAACAGGTCGTCAGTAATATACATATATTTTAATTTATATGTATGCGTACTGTTGCTTGCTGCAATTGTTTGTGTAAGTAAATTGTTCTTCTGACCTTAGGAAGGTTCCACCTAGCCTTCCCACAAGTGTGATCGAGTTCTTATTATTAAAATTTGAAATTGGCACCACTATTTTTTAATTTTTTTTGATAAACGAGCATAAATTTGAATCCGAATATGAGTCTTTCTGTTTGTAGGAGAGACTTGGATGCAACTGCACCCATTGGGCAAAATAATTTTTTTCTTAATTATATATATTTATTATATATTTTTAAATTTAAAGCCATTGAAAATATGTAAACACCACTAAAGAACCGTTACCATAAATAATTATATGAATTTAATATCTTATAAATAGGAAAAAATAACTTCTCTTTTTACTTTTTAAAGTTTAATTTAAGGAGGAGTCTGATGCATTAGAGTCAAACTTATCCTCCATAAATCAAGGCTATAAATTTGATTAATAACAACCAACTAATAGTCATTTACGACAAATTGATTAGTAATATATAACCAACTTGAAAACTTAGTCCAACAAGAAAATAATATTGTTTATCTTGTATATTCTCTTATAAAATTAGTATTAATTTTACTTGTTGTTACAACAAATGCAGAAAGGACATTCTGAAGACTCGATTATAAAATTGAATGGGAGATACTTTGTTAAATGATTGTTTGATTACATACATTGAGAAAGATGTATTTGATTATATCGATACTGAAGGTATTATATAGTGGTTTCAAAATATGAAAACGCGACGGGCACAATTGTGATAGTCTTGTAAATTTTTTTGGTCCGATAATGACTCGTAATAGATTCATAATTTGTAAGACTTTGTATAAATTTAATACAATATCTTTTAAATATTATGAATTTATTTATTTATTTGTATAATACACGATACTTAATTTTGTACCCATTGAAATTTTTTCTCTACTGATACTTTTCTAAAATATAATTAATTAGAGCATGTTCATGCCAAGTTTGATCAAATGTTAGACATATATACTAGTCATGGGCTGGACTAGTTATGTGGATTGCTCAAATTAGTTCACTTCTTGTGTGAGACCATAGTATTTTAGTGGGTTTGGTCTTCTACCCAAAGGGATAGAAAGATCAAAATTCAAATACTCAACTGAGATGAAAAAATACAAAGTCATATAATCAACCATTTTTTTTCTTTAGATACGTGAATGTCTTGTTAGAGACCAGTTACTCCAATTGATAGTGTACTAAAACGCTTTCATGGTGCGCGTCATCATGTTCATAAACTCATTTATATCGATCAAGCCATCCCCATCTCCGTCCACAACACAAATCATCTTCCGGCTAGCATCCAAGCTACACCTCTCTCCCATCCTCTTCAACACCTCCATCAACTTCGCCGCGCTTATCTTCCCACCCCCTCTGAACACTCGAAAATCGCTCTCGATGTTATTAGACTTCACCCCTTCTCCCATGTTCTGCATCATTCCCATGAACTCTTTGAAGTCCAAAAAACCATCCCATCAGAATCACTTGTGATAATCTATGATTCGGGGAGAGGGCGTTTACGTAACTAGCCTTGGCCGTGGGGCCGGTCAGATCTTGCTCGGGGTACCTGCAAAGCGCTGGAGGTAGTTTTCCGCGTAAAGACTCCGACGATCAAGTTAGTAACTGATGTGAGGAGAATAAAGGTCTATTGGTTATAAGGCAAAGCTTAAGGAGAGTCCTAGTATGTGTGTGTCCCCCTTAAAGAAGAAGCAGAAGGGGGGTATTTATAGGCCTTACCCTCTAAGTCTTGGGGACACGTGTCACTAGGATAAAGCTAGGCTATCGGGACACGTGTTCTTAACTATCCTACTCATCGTGCCGATTGCTTTACCCTTTATCGACAACTTTTAATATAATATTGATAATGGATGATCGGGTCATAGTCTACTCACCTGGCTTTCGTGCCGATTGGGTATTGTTCCTGATTGGATACTGTGTACCGCCGACTATGGTGCTTAGTACCGATTTAGACTGCTCTCGATGGCCCCCTTCACCGTCTAGACTGATACCCGATTAGTGTAGGTATTTGCACTCTGTCCTCCAATGGATGCAGACACAGACTGACGCGGATTCCACCTACTCCCTCCTGGGGGAGAAAAGTCTATGGTACCCCCAAGGTACCATTATGTATTATCAAGCCTAACCAAAAATGAGCCCGAGTGTTTACCAAGGGTTTCTCCTGCTCTCCTGGGATTTTCCACACAGTCTAGGCCCAATTGTGGTGATTATTAATGCATTAAATGCATTATTCCCCTCATAAATGCGGAACAAGCAATGATGAGAAGTAAGGAGCGTGTGCGCCTATGTGGCACGCCTTTGTCAACCAAGGTCAATAGGTAGTTAATGCTTGAGGAGACATGCCGCTTCGGTTCCCGTGCTGGATTTGAAGAGATCCCTGCAGGCGTAAGGAAGAATAAAGTAATGGTTTTTTTCGGCCACATGTCAGTTCCTCGTTGGCCATTTTTCCACATGTTGCCATCCGATAGGATGCCTTAACAAGGTTTAGGGCAAAGACGTTGGAGGATATAATGTCTTTCCTTCTTCATCCCATCTTTTCACCTTCTTTCTGCAAACCAAACATCCTTAAGCATTTCCCCTGCAATTTTCCTTCTTTCTTTATTCCTCTCCCGATCTAACTCAGGCGTCCGATTCCTCTTTCGGTCTGTTCAGGCATTCATCGTCATTCTTATCTGTTTGTTTTTATTGCTCTATTTCCATTTCTTTCTATGGCTGGTTCTTCTGTCACACCCACGGATACATCCCCACTCAGACCCATGTGTCATGAGGAGATGGAAATTGGGAAGACACCGTCGTTGATAACAGACATGGGCGAATTGTTCCAAGAGCTACTGGAGTTTGGGCAAGAGCTTCCTAACATCTATAGCCTTTGTCTTGCGGGTGCTAATTTTCGATTAAACACCCATTTCATCGCGAATGACCGCATATTGTATACTAAAATGTTCCAATATGGGTTTCGCTTGCCAGTGCACAATCTGGTCGCCCAGATGCTGAAAAAGTTTGCAATCATTCCGACGTAGGTCACCCCAAACTCCTGGGCCGCCATTTACTCGTTCATTCAGGTTTGCTAAGAAAACAAAGTTGTGGCACCCAGTCTCGACCTTCTCCGATATTTCTTTTATTTATCTATTCGACAAGGTATGATTGCCATCATGCCTCGCAAATCAGACCCAGATGCAGCACCCCTTGCGAAGAATTTTGATAAGTTTGAATCTTCCATAAAGAATTGGAAGAACCGATTCTTTGTCCTTGAGATGTCGACCGACGAATGGCCGTAAGGATTTAATCGATCCATCTCCGAAAAGAATTGAACAAAACCACTTCTGGCTGGTCATGATATAACATGTACCGCCCAATTGCTCTGAGTGAGGAAGCCGTTCATGGCGCGGCTCTACGCCATCGGTCTTCCTTATGAGGCTTGCCATGTTGGTGTGTCATTTACCTTTATTTGTCAATTGCTTTTACTTGCTAACTCTGATTGCTTTTTTGATTTCTGCAGGTGGGCCTGAAAAAATAGTTCTCGGGAGTAAAGAACCAAGAGCTCCATCGGAAGATTCCCCAGAAATCCCTTTGAAGAGACAAAAGAGGACTCCAGCTCCCGTCCTTCCTCTCCTTCAAATTAAAGAGCCTGCTCCACCCGCTAGGCAAGCGAATAAATCAGCTCCTGTCCTTCCTCCCCTTCGAATTAAAAAGTCTGCTCCACTCGTTAGGCAAACTAAGACTTCTTCGGCCCAGTCCGGATCAAGCTACAAGGGGAAGAGCAAGGCCAAGGTTAAACCATCCAAGTGAGCCTTGATTATTCATTCCTCCGACGAATTAGACGAGGAAGATAATCAGGTTATTTCAGGGTTGTCGGAAAAAGTGGTAGGGTTTCACTCAGGTCCTCCAGAACCCGTTGGCGAAGCTGTCAGGCTTTCATTTACGGAAGAGATCACTCTAGCGCTGCCACTTAGCTACTATCCAGTGTCGCCAGAAGTGAGAGTGATTGAGACCCCGCCAGCTCCTACCATGGTTGAATATGTGCTGGCTGATGTGATTGCCCGTATGAGTGGGGGCAACAAGAGGAAGAGAGATGAGGAAGGTGGTTCTACACCCTCTGTGCCAGCTGTGCCACTATCTACTGAAGTTACTGGGTATGCACAGTTGCCATCTCTCCCGATTGGATCAAGCAGCCTTCACGTGTCTGACTTTTTTGCATCATCAGATAATGCTCCCTCCGTTCATGCGCCTCCTTTTCAGCCGTCTCCTGCCCATGAGGAATCTCCTTCAACCTTTCCACCCGTCGTCCCCTTATCTTCGACTGTGGTGGCGGCTACTAAGCAGGTAGGTATATTGTCGGAGCCAACTACTCCCACACTTGTTGATCTACATTTTGTACCTGGTCCTGAGCTGGACGTAGATCAGTTTTGCACCGACATCCTGCGGGGTTCACAGCTAGATGTGCTCGCTCGCCTCTCTTCTGCTGGTCCCAACGGTCTCGCCACCCATCGGGTGGATCTGCGCGAGTTGGTGTAAAATGGTGTTCCTTCCTTGGGGTTGACAGTACCAAGCGGCGAGGGAGTGGCTCTTTCGGCCTTTATTGGCGAAATGATAGATATTCTGACCGAAAGAAGATCCTTTGGAAGGCTACCGATGGGGAGTCAGCATGCCGAGGTTCGCGCAAGTATTTTCACAGATTTTCATCAGTTTCAATATCTGATGGGAAATAATTATGCGCTGATTACCGATCTGGAGAGTGATCTAGAGAAGGAGTAGACTGATCATGCAGCCACCAGAAACACTCTTCAAGAAGCTTTGGCTAGGAGCATACAAATGGAAGTGGAGCTGACCACTGTCCGAGAGGAAGTAGATGCTGCTAAGGTGAAGGCGACTGAGATATCGGTAAACCATAAGGAGGAGCTGGCCACTGTTAAGCTTGAAGTAGAGGCTGACAAAGCCAAGTTGGAAGATCTGGCAGCAACCAAGGCTAAGCTTGAGTTAGTGCTGGCCGAGACAATAGAGAAATTCCAATCGGAGTTGACCGAGAGGGAGCGGCAGTCGCAATCAGCGCTGGCCCTTGAGTAAGGGAAGGCTTCTAAAGCTCAACAGGAGCTGTCAGAAGCACGACAAGAGTTACAGGCTGCTAGGGCCGAGTTGGAGAGAATGCCATAGAAGATGAAATGGCTTCAGGCAAGGCTGATTGAGGCGATCGTGAGAGGCCTCGTAGTGTGTTACCGTTATTCTGATCTTGACCTGAGTGCCATAGTTCCCTTCATGGATCCACGGATCAGAGGGATTGACCTCTGCCAGTTTGATGCATCCGTGGTCAACGTGAATGGTGAAGAGGCTATGGGTTCTAATGACCTGCCACACGTGGAAGGATCTTTGGCGATGCCACCACCTTTGTCGATTGATCAATCATCTGTTCAGCCTCCACTGCCAGAAGAAGAGCCTCCTAGGTCACCTCCACTGCCAGTCGATCCAGCTCTAGTTCCTTCTTCACCGACAGTAGGGGAGCCTTCAATCTTAGATATCCTTGATGACTAGGAATAGTTGTAATTCCTATTTTTGTTGTTAGTTTCTTTTTAGACTATCCATATGTAAATGCCGTATGGCTCTTGACATAGTGAAATATTTTGACTTTTATTTGGGATTTACAAATCTTTACGTCTTTCTTGTTTCAAACTTTCAATCCTGTCATTATTTATGCTTTCTTTGAATGTCCTGACTATATGCTCCAAAGAAAAAACAAAACAAATGAACTAGAGATGATTCTCATGTTGCTTTGTTGTTTCCTGTGCTTATCCGATTGGTATTTTGCACAATTAGGTAGTGTAAAGATCAAACCTGTACACTCTCTAGGATATTTTTGTGGAACGTTATCCACATAAGTATTGCTAGGATGCCTTTATATCGTGTATGTCGAAGTGGATTAAGTCCTTTTGAGAAGTCAGAATCAACGACCTTTTGTCCCATCGGGTCTGGAACATAGGTCTTAACCGATGTCAGATCTCAGGGAAAGTTAGGGCATCCATTGTAGATCAAGAATATATTTTAATCAGAAATATATACTTTATGCTAGAAACCTTTCGACCATTGCTGTCCAAACGGGAATGGTTTGTTGAATCTTTATTCACCATCCCTCAAGCTCATCTATCCGTTGCTGTCCAAACGGGATGGCCTTGTTGGGATTGTCCTTTCTCTACTTCCATAAGACTGACTCTCGCCATCTTAGTGATGGATGTGGCTATCTTAGGAAGGCTTCAATATCCCATAAGCCAAGTCTGAGCTATTTTGGGGATTTTGTATATCTATTTCCCTTAAGCTTGCGTTATTTTGGGGATAATAAATCTTCTCTCCATTAAGCCTTTCCACCATTGAATCACTCTCCATTAAGCTCGTTCTATCGTTTGTATGGAAACGGAAGGGGCCATCTTAGGAAGTTGGATATTCAATCGGAATGGGCTATTTTAGAAGAGTTCTCTCCTTCCGAAGCCTTTCCACCGTCATTCTTTCCGACGGAATGGGCTGTTTGTGGAGGAGGTTGTTTTCTCCTTCCCACAAACCTCTTCATCATCATTCTTTCAGACGGATTGGGTTATCTTAGGAGGAGGTTGTTTCTCTCCTTCCCGTAAACCTCTTCATCGTCATTCTTTCCGATGTAAAGGGTTATCTTAAGAGGAGGTTGTTTCTCTCCTTCCCGTAAACCTCTTCACTGTCATTCTTTCTGACGTAAAGGGTTATCTTAGGAAGAGGTTGTTTCTCTCCTTCCCGTAAAGCCTCTTCATCGTCATTCTTTCCGACGGAATGGGTTATCTTAGGAGGATGGTTTTGTTTATTACTATTTTATTTATTTTCTAGTTTCAATCCTTGCACACAACCACCAACTTCACCTAAGTGTTACCACTGGTCTTTACGAGTACACATAAAAATCATACCATTGCTCTTTGTGGATCGATCCTCTTACTTGCTATCTACAATTAAGTTGTCCATAGTAGTGGGTTGTAATTTATATTTATATTTGACGGACTCGACACCCGCATCACTCACTCTATGAAACAAATGTTAGAAGTAGTGCACTTAATACCCAAAACACTCAAAGTTAGTTTGTAGAAATATTTCAAAAACCTAACCATGTTTTTGATATGACCCCAATCTTCTTCATTGGGAATCCCCTATCTACAATCAAGTACTTCATCATTGCCTACTTCACTTGAAAAATTAGAATCCAACCCCGCATATTTATCAAAAGCAGATTGTAATTTCAAGGCAATTTCTAACATCAAGTAAGTGGAGTTCCATCAAATGTACACATCAAGACACAACAAAGATTCACTATCTATCCTTTCTTCCTCAACATATGCTTTGAATTTTTCTAATCGCATCAGGGACTGCCTAATGAATCTAATTGCATTTCGAACTTGAATAATTTAAGGAGTAGCAAGTTTTAGCCCATCATTAACTACTAGATTCATTATATGAGCAACACACCTCATATGCATAAACTCCCCATTTAAAACACCACCCTTCTAATGATTGACTCTATTTTTCAAATAACCCACCGTAACATCATTAGAACTAGCATTGTCAACAGTAATAGTCAAAACCTTATTAATACCCCAGTATCTTGGAGCTCAAGTCACATAAGCGTCCAAGAATGGAAACTCCGCAGCTTTTGCGGTCTTGCCTATTTTGCATCCTGCTCAGCTTGGAGCATTATTACAAGTCTAGTTAGACTAGGAGTAGGACTTGTGACTCTTATACATAGGATTTTTAGGTTTTTATTTTGGTACGCCTAAATACGTTTTTACTCTTGTCCCGACTTTGAGAGCTGCTATGTTTAGCAGTGCTTTCTCCTTTTCTCTTTTCCTTAGTACTTTATAATATTTATATTTATTCCATCTTCTTATTTTAATTATGTTTGTGCGTAGCTAGATTCTCTTTTCTTGGTGAAGATCATCAAAGGTTACGATTGCCACAACTGTGAGTAGGGCTGTTCATTGGAATATTCCGAAATTC
>NBIL01016137.1:0-15098 GCA_002752925.1 Viola pubescens var. scabriuscula
ATAGGCGATGTTAATCGACTAATGCAATTTAATTAATTCTATATATTTGAATTTACTATGACTGCTGTGGAACATGGCCGTCATATGCAATTTAATTAATTCTATATATATGAATTTACTAAACTGTTGTGCAAATTCTTATTTTGGAAGACAATTAAATTTCTCTCACCCATATTGGACTGCTCATACACATTGGGAGGACTTATTATTAAGGGTCCTCAAGAAGCATCATAAAAGTTCAATTGGTGTTCTGAAGATGACTTTGTGATGATTGTTTTCTCATGACTTCTCCAAAGTTTCAGAACCGCATATATTTCGAATTTGCAGAAGTATGTTTCTGGATACCAATAAATTTTTAACCGATTCTTGGATCTCTCTCTCTTAATCATAAACACCCATAGAACAAGCTATGCATGGGTACCATGCTGGTGATGTGCAGTGGTGCATATACAGTCATGTACACACTTCAGATACAGAAGTCTTGCAGTTTTTGAACTTTTAAGATCAAGAATCAATGGTCATCCTTTTTTATCATTTCTAAATGTCATAGAATAGTTGGAGTTAGTTTTCATCAACTGATAGTGAAAAAAAACTTGACATAACAGGCCCGAGTTCCTGATGCACGTGTTATTTATTGCTCGGCAACTGGTGCATCTGAGCCACGCAATATGGGTTATATGGTCAGACTTGGACTTTGGGGAGCTGGAACGAGTTTTGATGATTTCCAGAAGTTCCTAGGTTTGATAAAATCTCGTGCATTTAGTTTTTCTTTTTCTTTTTCATTTATGTTTATGCTTGTGCCAAATATATTTGTATAAGATCTTTTAGTTGGAAGTAGAAACTAGAAACTAATATAGTTGAAGGAATGTGCACAGAAGGAACGAGTTAATTTCCCACCAAAGCAGAAATAGTAGTTGCACTGACTTTCTTGATGTATTGATGAATTTAATTTGTATAGGAACTTGAACCCATAAACTCATTGAGTTATAATACTCCTTTTATCGAAAAGATGTTTTTGTTTGTTACAAGTGCCAGTTCTTCTAACTCCTCATCACCAGCCCATTATAAATGGCTTATGAAAAACTAATGATTGTAATATTGATATGCTATTTTGCTAAAGTATACTACAAAGTATGCACACAGGAGTGCGTGCACGCCCACACATATTTCCTTTAAACGTTTTAGGACGAGCAAGTTAATTTGTGAAATCTTGACACTTACTCATTTACACAGGAAAATTATCTTATGCTCGTGTAAGTACGTTAAAGCGCTTGTAGTCCATGGTATTTGTGCACCTTTAGTTCTTGTTTTGGAATTTTGGACTTTTTATCTATCAGAGTAACAGAATTACTTATCTAACGTATGATTGTTTCATAGAAACTTAACTAGCAAAGATATCCATTTATTTTAATAACTTACCTAGAAGAAGGCTAGGAGATTTGTTTGTTTGTGTACTAGGCAGGAAATGTGTCAATTGAAACACTATTCTACCATTTCTGTGATCCCAAGCTCAAGTCGTGAGAGTTTCCTTTTAACAACTTCCATTTTAGCTCTCATATATCTGTGTAGTTGTGCTTGACAATATCTTTACAGCATATTGATTCTCACAGTTCCCAATATCTTTTTCTTCATCATGCTTTCTCTGTATTTAACTTTTTGTGTTTCCAAGTGGAAAAGGCTCTGTACAATGATTTTCCTATATGAGCAATATCGGTTGATAATTTACTTCTGCAAATAACACCTTGGTTTGTTTTGGGATCTGAAATTTGATACTATTAGGGAAATGAATGATACAACTGCTCCATGAGAGAATTTTGATGACTCTTCATATATGAGTAGACACTAATTTTCTTTTCTAACAACGAATGCCTAGTCCTAATGAGCAAACTATGTCCATTCACTAATGAAGACTATAGTCTTGATCAATTAACTGAGGCATATAAGTAACTTTGATTTTAGGAGAATATACATCCAAATCATAACTTGTTCATGCAAATTAATGTCTCTCTGTTGTGAATGATTGTTTAGATCTATTTTTTGGCTAGCCCTAGTTAAACTTTTTTTCTCTCTCACCACTAGGAAAAGAAAAACTAGAGAACGAAAAAAGATCTCTTCAAAATGTGAGAATTATTGACTACACTATTTGGAAAGCTCCCATGTTAGAAACTGTTAGTTAATACAGGTTTGATTTTTTTTTTTTTTTAATATGTGAGTGACGTAAATGCATTTTCAATCTGCTGGTGCTGCTGCATTGTTTTTCAACCAAACATGTGAATTATGTATGTGAATATGTTGCTAATGTGTGTGCATTCAGATAAAATTTCTTCATTCTGCACTTGGGGTTCTTTCCCAGTCTTATTTCTTATTCCATTTACATAGAGCATTCGTCAAATACCATGTTAGCATCAATGATCAGCCAACCCACATAAGTATTACCATTGCAGGTGCTCTGGAGAAAGGGGGAGTTGGAGCATTGGAACTTGTTGCTATGGACATGAAAGCAAGGTCTTAATGATATGGATGCAATTCTAAGAAGGATTGATTGTTTAATATATTATCTTATATGCACTCTTCTTCCAATGTGCAGGGGAATGTACGTTTGTCGTACCCTGAGCTACAAAGGGGTGGAATTTGAAGTTGTTGAAGCACCTTTAGAGGCTGAAATGATGGTAAGACTAAGGGATGCTTTTTGGCTTTATTATTTCAGACAAGATGAAGGCTGTGACCAGTTCCTGCTCTCCTAATAAACGTAGACGTATGACAATGCTTTTAAACATTTCTTTTAAAAGTATCGAAGTCCACTGTTAACTTGTATATAAAATGTGGTTTTTGGCTGTAATCCCCTCTACAGCATTCATAGCACTAAGAGGTGGTGGAGCCACTGCACCGTGGGTGAACCCAGTGCATCATATTATTAGTTATATGTAGGAGAAAAAATCTTGAAGTTTATGGTGTTTTGACGCTGTTGCAGTTCTACTGTTCTACTCTTTAGCAACAAAAATAATAGTTGACTATGGTACCTGGAAGAATAGTTCTGTTTGTACCCTTTTAGGCAGGCACATTGCCTCCCCTATTTCTGTGTCTACATTTTAGACTCTCTGGTTCCATCAACGTCAGCACCCTGCAGAATATATTTTATGTAACCCACAAATGTCTTGTATTGGGAGTATCGAATATGGTGGAACTTGGGACTGTTTTAATAGCATATGGTGGATATTTTAAATTTTAATTTGTCATGTTTAGTTGGTTGAAAATAATTGTTATGTTTATTTATTGTGAAGCATAGTTGTCATTCTGGTTAAGCTATTTTTTGGAGGCAATATTGAAACAGAAATATGCATGTGATGCTAGAGTGTCTTCTTCATTATGCAATTGCTTCTTTTTTAGAGAGTTCTAGCTCCTCTACCTATCCTGGCTGATCACGGTCAAAGTCTACTTGGTGCAAACTGGGAACTTTAGTTTACAAACCCCCAGCAAAGCTTTTATGCATGTGCTATTGCTTATTCATGTATGTGCTCATCATGTACATGTAATTTTCTTTGACACTTGATTTTTCTTATTTTGCATTCTAAATTGCTTAGGAAATGTACAAAAAAGCAGCCGAATTTTGGGCAGAGTTGCGAGTTGAGTTGCTTTCAGCAAGTTCTTTTCTTAGTAATGACAGGCCTAATTCTAGTCAATTGTGGAGACTGTATTGGTCAAGCCATCAGGTTAGTAGTTAAGTGCTCTCTGGCTGCCTGTTGTTCTGGATATACATTTACCATGTTTTGCAATTGAACCTGGTTCATTTATTTGTTCACTCGTGTTTCTTGCAGCGCTTCTTTCAACACATGTGCATGTCAGCTAAGGTGCCCGCTACAGTAAGACTTGCTAAACAAGCATTGATGGAAGATAAATGTGTGGTTATTGGCCTTCAGAGTACTGGAGAGGCCCGGACTGAGGAAGCTGTGACAAAATATGTAAGCATGATGTTTTTTTTTTGGTGATATGTAGGATCTTGTGCAGTTTTTTTTTTTTTACTTTGCATGTTTGCTCTCTAAGCTGAATGCATTTCATACTTTGTCTTGAATAGGGCCTTGAACTTGATGATTTTATTTCTGGACCTCGAGAGCTGTTGCTGAAATTTGTGGAAGAAAATTACCCTTTGCCTGAAAAACCTGAACCTGTCCAAGGCATGTTGGTTAATGGTTTGAATTGTGTTTACCTTGTATTATTCTGGCTGTTGCTGAATCCAGTCTCTTATTTGTACAGAAGAAGGTGTGACGGAACTCCACGGAAAGAGGCACTCATCGGATGTTTCACTGAAAGGGAGAGTTAGAAAAGCAGCAAGGTGGAAACCGTCAAGTGATGGAGAAAGTGATGAAGAATCTGAGAGTGAGCTCTGTTCTAAATCAACCACGATATTTACTTTTTCATAGAGGAATGAGTGTGCAAAAATAAATTATTCTTAACTGCATTTGTGATACAAATCTTGCTTTTTTGTTGTAAATAAATGAAAGAAAAAAGTCTGCTCTTAAACTTTTGTTACTGTCATAAGTTTTATTCATTTTGCATGGTCCCTATTACTATTGCAACATTCTCTGGAGTCTGGTGTCGTTTTCTGTCATATAATTGTTTTTGTCCCTATTCATTGTTCAGGTTATTAGTTACTCTTCATTTACTAAATTAACTGTGCAAGTTGTACAATAATTATCGTTGTCACATTCTTTTGAGTTCCGATTCAATTCTTAAACTAGTAAATACTTGCATATTTCTTAGCTTTTCCTTTCTTGTTAATGTAGTCGATTCTGGACCTGAATCAACCGAATCTGATGATGAGTTTCAGATCTGTAATATATGCAATGGGGAGGAGGTAAAATCTTATGCTTGTCTATTCTAAAAAAGGGCTTTGTGACTTGTTACGTGGTTTTAATTTGTGATATGCTGATATATCAAATTCCAACTTCAGGAAAGGAAGAAATTGCTCCAATGCTCTTGTTGTGGTCAACTCATCCATCCTGCTTGTCTCGTCCCACCTGTTTCCAACATAGTACCTGCAGATTGGTCGTGCCACTCGTGTAAGGAGAAAACAGAGGAATACCTTGCAGCTAGGCTCGTCTATCTAGCTGAGCTGACAATGAGGTCAATACAACTTACAAGTTTATTTTATTTGTTCTTGTATTGTATGGTTCTCTCTTTTTCTTTTTACTAGTAGAACAAATAGTATGAGGTGGGAATTGGTGATAGAGGTGGAAGTTATATTAAGTTGCAAATTATTAAAAGAACTATTACATAATCAACAAAGTTGATGTCAGGTACGAGAAAGCTTCTGAGCGCAAATCAAAAATTTTGGAGATCATTCGTTCTTTGGATCTTCCAAACAATCCATTGGATGATATTATTGATCAGGTAGTGTCTACAACCTCTTCTCTCATTCTCTGTACACTATTTTTGTTCCATTGAGACTAATTCTCTTCCCCATATATACTCACTGGGCATGTACTTTTTCCTATTGCTCTGTTTTATAGCCTAGAATTACCTATTTTGATTAAAATCTTAACTTTTCTAAATTGTAAACCTGGGAATGCCAGTGGAAACACAGCTCTATCCTTATGTTTGTCTGCAATTGAGCTCTTTATTCCATCTGTTAAGACCCGAAACTTGATAGATATCAGAATCAAAAGAATTGTTAGTTTAATAAGTAGATGTTATAATCAAAACCGTTGTTGCTTTAATGAGTTGATCATCTTGCAAAATTTTGAGTGGTGTTTATCATCAATTTTATTTTTTATTTTTTAACAATTCAATTTTGTTAATTGCCAACTCTTATTTTTGTTAGTAGTTTTAAGATATTATAGTCTTAGAAAGACTTATCAGAAATTTGATTAAAGTTGAAAGATGTAATGAATGAATTTGATATGTAAGGGCCAATTAGATAAAACAAAGAAAAGTTAAAGACAAAATTTGTGTTATTTCTCATTTTAATGGATATCGAACCAAGATTACTTTATCTATTTTGGCTAATTGGTTTCTTGACATGGCACAAGTAACTGCTATTTTACTATATTTGTAAGGAGTGGGGGGCTTTTTTGTTGCGTCAATAAATTCCTTAATATGATGGAAAAGTTTAGGAATTCATACCTGTGCTGTGGTTCTGAAAACAGTTTCACTTGGGACATTTTATAATGGGCCAGTGTTTAATTTTTGGATGATTAGTTTATTGTGTAAAATGACAATGCTCTTTTTTTCTTCTATATATTTATCGGTTTCACCTTTTTGTGTGTGCACATTTTCCCTTATTTTATTGAAATTTATCTGCAGTCATCAGATGTGCAATATTTCAAATTCGCCAAAATAGAAACTGTTTTTTTTTTACACTGGTGGAAGATTCTGTTGTGAAAAGGTTTGTTATGGAAGAATAAAAAAAGGGATTACAAAAGGAACCATGTACAAGTGGGGTCCACGTGGAGCTCTTATGTTCTTCATAAATTCTAGTATGGATCTTTTGAAAGCTTATAGTGGCCACCAACAAGATAAAAGTTGCGGTAATAGGTTATTATGTATAATATTTTATGAAGACTCTGTATAGGAAGCAGTAGACATGTACTGAGATTTGTTCTATTTGATGCTGTGGCTTTCTATAGCTCTGTTAATTTGGTAATTATTGATTTAAATATATCAGGGATAAGCACCGATGCATATATTGCCACATCAGTTAGTAAAAGTGCTCTTATTAAAAAGTTAGCATTTCTAGGTTTATTCTTCTGGTGATCATACATTTAAACTTTCATGCAGCTTGGAGGCCCTGACAAAGTTGCAGAAGTGACTGGAAGGAGAGGCATGCTTGTAAGGGCCTCAAATGGAAAAGGCGTAACCTATCAGCCACGGAATACGTGAGTTGGAGTACCTTTTACCTCATTTGTTTGATTTCATTCCACACAATTTAGTCTTTGATTTTTTTTTTCTTCACTTTAGAAAGGATGTTACAATGGAAATGGTCAATATGCATGAGAAGCAGCAATTTATGGATGGCAAGAAGATGGTTGCTATAATTTCTGAAGCTGGATCGGCTGGTGTATCTTTGCAAGCTGATAGAAGAGCAGTAAATCAGGTATTTGTTTCTAATATACTTTTGCAGTTACACCTTTTTGCGCAGTTCTGCTACGTTGCAATTATATGTCTAATGTGCTATGACATTCTATGAACAGAAAAGAAGAGTTCATTTGACACTTGAGCTTCCCTGGAGTGCTGACCGTGCTATTCAACAATTTGGTAGAACCCATCGATCAAATCAAACCTCTGCACCTGAGTATAGGTAGGTCAGGTCATTTTTATTTCTTTGAATCTTTTCCCGGTTCTGGCTGTTATTTTGTTACTCTTACTTTGATGGTTATGTTGAAGGTCAATGCATTTTGTTCTAGCTTCAGTTGAGTTTGCTCATTGGTTATGTTATTCTATAATAAGTTTAATAACCCTTTAAGTTTCTTCTCCCTTTAATTATAAATGTTGACTAGCTTCAAGTTAAAAATTGATAGTCAACACTTAAAAAAGGGCCCTGAGTTTGTAACGATTTTTATTTTGTTCTGACTTTTGGTTTTGCAGGCTGATGTTTACTAATCTTGGTGGTGAACGCCGATTTGCGTCTATTGTTGCCAAGAGACTAGAATCTCTAGGAGCGTTAACACAGGGGGACCGCAGGCAAGTTGCTAAGTGATATTTTTCATCAATGAACTTCAAGATGCAAAAATAAGATTACTTTAACCATTGTATTCTGTTTGATTTTGCGTTTCATGCCACCTCATTTCAGGGCAGGGCCATCATTAAGTGCTTATAACTATGATAGTGCATATGGAAAAAAGGCTCTGGTGGTGATGTATAAAGGAATTATGGAACAGGTATCAATAGTAGTCCTTTTATTGTAACATTCTCTTGCAGGATTTATGGAATCGAAAAATTGATGTCGAGTTTTCAGGATACTCTGCCAGTTATGCCCCCAGGATGTTCATCTGAAAAGCCAGAGACTGTTGAGGATTTTATGATGAAGGCAAAAGCAGCTCTCGTGTCTGTTGGAATAGTTAGAGACACTGTTCTTGGTATTTTAGCTTTTGATTTTTTTTTTAAACTACAATCGTGGTGAATTAAACTTGAGTTTTTAATTAAACTTTTGTTTTCAAAAAAGTTAATACGTTTTTGTTTAGGCAGCGGGAAGGACTATGGAAAGTTATCTGGCCGTATAATTGATTCAGATATGCATGATGTTGGGCGCTTCCTCAACAGGCTCTTAGGACTTCCACCAGATATTCAAAATAGGTGTCTGGTTTGCTTCGCTAAAAATAAGATTCATTTTTTTACATATGGATCAGTCAACTAACCTGCTTCATTATTCTGCAGGCTTTTTGAAATGTTTGTTAGTATCTTAGAGCTTCTTATTCAGAATGCTCGAATTGAAGGAAATCTTGATTCTGGTATAGTTGATATGAAAGCGAACATAATTGAGTTGCAAGGAACTCCAAAGGTATAACTGCATACTCTTCTTCTGTTGGATTAGACAGCCACTAATATTAACCTTTATTTGTCTAACAGACTGTTCATGTTGATCAAATGTCTGGGGCATCGACAGTTCTGTTTACTTTCACTCTTGATCGTGGAATCACATGGGAGGTGCTTTCCTTCATTTTCCTTATCCTTTTGTTGTGTGAATTATGCTGGTACAGCACTGCTAATATATCATTTTAATTTAGTTGGCAAGTAGCATCCTAGAAGAAAAGCAAAAGGATGGGCTTGGTTCTTCTAATGATGGATTCTATGAATCTAAGAGGGAATGGTTAGGAAAACGGCACTTCATTTTGGCTTTTGAAAGGTATTGTTAGTTTTCTCATTGCATCTTCATATACTCTCACTCTTGGTTTTAACTGAATCTTGTATTACTTGCAAATTCTACGCCCTCTGAATCCAATTCAATCAATGCCATTGAGTTAGTTCATATTAAAGAAAGCATGCAACTGAGGTGGATGCAGTAGGTCTCAGCTTCTCAAGTTTCTTTAGGTGTGGAATTCTGATGTGTTAGGATAATAAGAGATTGGGTGAATTAGTTTCATCTCTCAGTGTACTTTAGTTTTTATCCAAATGCGGTTCTACTGAACAAGAAAACAATTCGAATACCAATGAATCTACTGAGAGAACTGTGCCTAAATGTAGGATGATAATGCATGATTATTATATGGTCTGGATTGTATTAATTATTGGATGAGTTGTCTATTTTCTGCTCTCATTATTCTAATCTTTAAGTGTTAAGGTTAGGGTATTGTTCTTGCTCAATGCTAGGATACAGTAGTAGCATTCAAGAAGCGATTTTCTCGTTTTATGTTTCAAAAGGAGTATCCGGTCTGCCTAACAATAGGGAAGATGGTCTGGCAAGGAACTTGGCATAAAGTGCTTTTGTTGTTTATGTTTTATCATGCTATAAAGTATTTTCTTTAGAAGCATTAATAGGATTATGGATTATTATACTTCTGAATTCAAAATGTAGAGAGTGATTGTATCTTTTTACTTTATTTTTGCTGCATCACTATCTGTTCTAGTTGAAGCTAGTATTTTGGTAATTTGGGATTTTTATTTCTGTGCACTATACAAGTTCTTTCATTTTTATACCACGTTATATTCCTCTACATAGCACTTATTTATTTACAGAACTATATATTTTGTTGATGTGCGTATTTCATTATAGTATTGTTTTTTGTTCCTCTTTTTAATTTTGATTTCCTTTTTCCTTCAGTGCTGCTTCCGGAATGTTTAAAATAGTCAGACCTGCTGTTGGGGAATCCATCAGGTACCAAATATTGCAAGCTGACTGAAGTTTGTGGTGCATTGCGAGGTGTTCTGACTGTTAATTGTTCTCAGGGAAATGCCTCTGGCAGAGTTGAAAAATAAATATAGGAAGCTTTCCTCCTTAGAGAAGGCTCGTAGTGGGTGGGAAGATGAATATGAAGTTTCATCTAAGCAGGTACAGGAGTTACAGATGCTAAGTTGATATTTTCCCGTCAATAATAGTATTTATTTGACGTTTTAACTTTTAAGTGTGGTATGATTGTTTAACTTTCCCATGGATGTCCAATAATCATGTGACTATGGGATCTAGTACATCTCATACTGAACCTTTATGAAGTTATAAGACCTTTCGTGCTAAAATTTGTATCTGATATTCTAGAAGTCATGCCAGGGTAGGGCAAGAACAAAATCACCATGAGTACTTCTTTCTCAAAACTACAGGGACACCTTACCCAATCCATAGCCGTTATCAGTAACATAACTGACTCCATGAACAGAAATTACACTTGATCCATTCAAGCCACGTACAAATTGTAGACTTGACTTTTTTTTTATGGGATTACAAAAGAGAATCTAGTATAGGTTTTTTATGTAGGACTATACAAATGCATCGCAAACACCAAGTGTAATTCTGCATGTGGGATATTTATGTTAATCATAGCAACCTTGGATTGCTTGTGGTGTCCCTGTATGTGAAGAGGAACTATTAACTGTTGTATAGTCTCTGTTATTTGTTCTTGGCATTGTGTAATATCTGTGGTTGGTTTTGGATTATCTTGGGTGAATTCCTAAATTTTGACTCTTTAAATTTAGGGGGTGTTTAGAGTGAGGTTAAAGGGTGTACATGATAAACTGTTAACTTTTAACCCCCTTTTACTTTGTTTGACATCTTTTTAGGAAGTGGGTTAACTGCTAAGTGTTAAGTGTTAAGGGGTTAATATTTTCTGGTCTTGGGTGGGAAATATTTGTTAATGGGATGGGGAAAAAGAGATCTCTAATAATTTTTCTCTCTTTAAGCTTATAAGTATTTTTTTGCTTTTCTTCATGGGGAACTTTGAACACAAAACCTAGCCTCTCCCTGCTTTCAAAGAGGTTACAAGCTCGTTGGTCCTTAAACTTGTAACTTAGTTCTTTCATCTCTTTCACTTGCACATTATCTATGAGACCTGTATATTCATATTTAGAAACATATCCAAACTAATTTTCATTTAAATTTTTATTAAAACTATTTGCAGAATGTTTCTAACTCATGTAATTTTAAATGTGCTTACCAACTAATCTTAAACCTTTTAGTTTTTGCAACAGCAAGTCATCCCCAACTTAACCCCTTAACCTTTCATCCTTACTTTTTAACCTCGATCCAAATGCACCAGCATAAAAGTTCCCACAGAGCCCCCTCATCATCTTGCTGTCTTGTATGACCCCTATACTCTAGTGTTTCAAGAACTAAATTCAAATACATCTATTGGATATGTTGATAAGCATCTTGTAAGGGTTGAGTATAATGTTGTACATGGGACTTATTGCCAGTAATGGGAACTGTTTCCCTTGAATATGGAAAAACAGAATCATGTGAAAGTGAAAAGGGGTCACTTTAATCTTTTGTGTGATTTCTTACTGGCTTACCTTTCATGACTTCTTAATTCTGAATCTAAAACATAGCATCAACTCCAAATCCAACATCAACATGTAATGTGTTGTACCCCTCTTTCTTTAATTAATTCCTTAGATTTGTGGTTCTGCTGACTTTTCCTGTTTCCTTGATTATCTTGTTTCTGCATTAGCTTATTATTAACTTTCTCTGCAGTGCATGCATGGCCCAAATTGTAAGCTTGGCAACTTTTGTACTGTTGGAAGAAGGTTACAGGAAGTAAATGTTCTGGGTGGCCTCATTCTTCCTGTCTGGGGCACGATTGAGAAGGCGCTTTCCAAGCAGGTGATGTGCTTCCTTGATTTCTCTATTTGGCTTGGCAATTCTTTCTTTTTGAGGAAACTAGCCTTGTTTGCAAATTACAATCCCAATCACATTCTGATTTGGGTCATGCAAGTTAATCTAATTAGCATTGACTGTTAGTTATATATATGCTACCCATCTATTATCCCAAATTCTTAGTACATGGATTTTGTCTAGATTTCTCTCTTTTTTACTGCAATTGAGAATTTATAGAGTTGATGATGTTACTTACGCATGTACTTTTGCGCGAGGATAACTTTGGTTAACGTAATAATGCATTTGGGAAGTTTTGATTAGCTCTTATTCATTTTAGGGAATCACCTTGATTTGTTTTTCTCAGTCTTTGAATTTGGGGGGAGTAAATGAATGGGATATCATTGAGGATACGAAATGCATAAATTATGTGAAAATTATCTTCATTTGGGGGCCATTTGAAATTTAACTGTATATAGCTAGTGAAAACGCAGTGATGGTGAAGAAAAAGTAGAGATAATGCTCGCTGTTTTAGTATGTACGTCTACAATCTGCTGTGCGTGGGGAAGGAAAAGTAGAGATATCATGTGAAGTTGTGTTAAATTATTTTTGTCATTTTTTAAACTAGAAGTTAATCTTACTCTTCACACTCGTTTTTTTTGTGGTGATGTACCGGTTTAGCGTTTGCAATTTGGGGGAGGTAGTTTTAATTGATTGGCCCATAAAATGAGTAGCCAAGCACAGTGCTGTTTCCTGTGCGTATTAGTTAAATTAGACCAATTTGTAGCTATTGTACAAGTGTGAGGTTGATTTGACCCAATTACAAACAAAGGGGGCTTATTTGGACATTTGGCACAAACAGGGGTTCTTTGTAGCCTTTTTCATTCAAAAAATAGTTTATACAAAGATTTTGGTGTACAAGTTGTAGGGAGAGTAAAATTTCTAGCTTAAGGATCGGAGGAAGAAAGCGATAGAAAGTGAAATGCTATCAATCATAAATTTCTGTAGATATATAAGGCAATACATAGTAACTTGTATTTGACAGCTCATATGCAGTCATAATTGTTCTTTTACAGATTTTAATGTTCTTGTAAGAGTGGATACTAAATAGTCATTTTTGTTGTTAATGACTCATCATTAATGGTAGTGAAGATCTTGCTCAATGTATAAAAACCTAACAGGCCAGCCACCAGTCTCAACCAGTTTTTCCAGATTTAGTCTTCTTTTTTCTCTCAAAATTCAGATTTGTTTGTGCATTGCTAAAGTTTAAAGAAGTGCGTGACTGTTTTTTCCTCTCTTTTCTTTTCAATGGTAAAGTCTAGTTTACAATATTAGTAAATAATTCTCCCTATAACAATGTGGTTTTCCCACTGCCTTTTTGTCTCATCTGAACTTCCTTGTTGTCCTGTTGCTGATTGTATGCCCTATGCAAATAGCTAAAGCATCAATCGAAGATATTTATTTATAATTTGGTGAGTTTGGAAATTAAATGTTAAGTTAGGTGTTGTATGATAGTTACTTTTCCTTAAAAAGTTGTTGAGTGTATGAGTTTCCATAAGATTGTCAGTATTATTATTACTGTTCCATCCACATCCGAAGGGGATGGGTATGAGTTTGTGCATAAACCAGCAAAAGTTGAAATGTTGAATAAAATTCTGCAGGCCCGCCATAGCCACAAGCGGCTTCGTGTTGTGCGCTTAGAAACCACCACAGATAATCAGCGAATTGTTGGGCTGCTTGTCCCAAATGCAGCAGTCGAATCTGTGCTTGAAGGTATCCCTCTTTCCCTTCACTAACAAGTACACATAAAGACCCCTTTGTCACACACGTTCACACGCACACGGACGAGTACATACAAACACCTCAAGGACCTATGTGTATATACATCCTTGGATACACATGCATCACACATTGATAGTGTCATGGGCACAAGGCGCACAACTGTTGACACAAGAAATTTATTGTGACTGACAAATATGGAATGCCACTCTTACCTTATCTGCTAATTTGATATCGGTTTCAGATTTAGCATGGGTTCAAGAAATTGATGATTGAAATGATCATCTGTCCACGCGTGACCAATACAGTTATTCTAGACTTTGCTGATGTACCGAACAAAGTGCAACAGATTTTGAAACATGTAATGTGGTTCAAGCCTGGTTCAAGTCTAGAGATGCAAGCATAATCCTCGTACTGAGATGGAAAAAAGAGGTAAAGAACACTGCACCATGTAGTGGATTAGTACTCTCATGATATTTCTTTTTGTTTCCCCATTTTTTGGCATATAATTTTTTGTAAATGTAACAGCATCATAGAAAACATAAAAGACTAATAGCATTCAAGCTATTGTTCGTCATCAGTTCAACCCGAACTAGCTTGTATAAATCAAATCACTTGATAATCATTATCCAGCTAATATAAGGAGTCCTTTTTGCTCAGGATATTTTCCTCTTCAGTGCTACTTAATAGTTACAGTATAATACCAATATACCTTTCTTTGCTGGAGTGTTGATAAGTTAACATAAACCATTCTTGGATGGCAATTATAATGTAGGTTATTCTAGGACTTGGAGGATCTCTTAAATGTTCACTTGTTTTAGAGTGGTTGTGAATTTGAGAGGAAATAAAATTGTATGGTCAGAAATGAATAGCATATAATTTTTTTTTTCATCAGGACCTACCATTTGTTACATTTTTTTTCCAAGTTCTGTATTTTTTGTGTGCATTTTTCTTCCATTTAATTTGATTTTTTTTAAATACAAAAAGGTCAAACTGTAACTTCAAGAAAATTATAGGATTTATGTTACAAGTTTAAAAGGTTTTTTATTATGTAGTTTTAAAAAAAAAATTATGATAAAGAAAAATGCGCATTAATGGAAGACATGAAAGTATAATGAAAGTAATTTAGAGCAGAAGAGGAATCAACCTCTAATTATTGGTTATCACTCTCTTCAAATCAGCCCCACAACTAATATTTTTGACATATATGCCCCACAACTTCTCTATTAATTACCGAAATCCACCCGGAGTCTCTTAGGGCTGTTTTATTTTTTGAAAAATTAGAGAATTTTCTAAAATGTGTTTCAGTAGCTGTTTTTTTCGAAATGAAAAAATCTCAAATTTTTGTCCAGTTTTTTAATTTTTTTAGATTTTTCTAAATTAACACTAAAAATTAGAAAATTCTGGAGACGCTCTTTTTAGAATTTTCTAATTTTCTAAAACCAATTTTTAAATTTTTTTTTTACTCTAGCTCAACCGGCTCATCTTGTTAATCTAAAAAATAAAAAATATTATTTTAGACATGTCTACCCTCGTAATTTTAATAATTAATATGTAGATTCAATCATTAATTTTTAATCCAAAA
>NBIL01016151.1:0-19047 GCA_002752925.1 Viola pubescens var. scabriuscula
CTAGTTATTCAAGTTCTATTATTGTCTTCCATCAATACATATTCGATTATCATCCATTAAATCCGCTGCACTCTTCCGTAATCTTCTTGCGACGTTATCCTCTCTATTTAAACACTCAAACACCTTCATCCGTTCATCTCCAACCAAGCTGTCAACCTCTCACAAGAGGACTAGATCCGGCTGCAACATCAATTCGGCCTCTTTCTCTCCAAAACAGAAGTGAGATCATACCACCAAACCTCGAGCAGCTCGCGAACGACTCAACTCATTTGCAGCCCGATATCTCATGCTCTAAACGAGTAGGGGTACCTAACACCTTCCCTATTCATACAATTCCCCGTATTCAAAATCTTTAGTTTGCAAACTTGTCCTTTAATATTGGATTTTTACTTTGGATTCATTCTCATTTTATTTGAAGACTTGTTTCAATTAATAAATTTTTTTTTGATTTTTAAAATAAAGTTATGAAAGTTTTTTTTTTTTCTCCAAAATGAATTAAATTTGTGACTCATTTTTTTTTCTTCCCCTTATGAAAACTATGTTGCTTCACGAGTTAGATTTGTGCACTAGGTTAACAGAAACAAGTTATATTCTCTGTGATTTAAAGATTTTATTTTTAGGAGTTTGATTTCAGTTCACACCAATATGAAATTTAAAACAAAAATTGGGATAAATTTCTCAAAAGATGTGGGTGGGTTCGCCCAATCTAGTAGAACTCCGATAAGTAACTATGATACTTCATTTTTTTTACTATAATTAAAATTTTTCCTTTTTGCCCTAGAATTTTTGTATCTTGTATTTTTACTTTTTAGAAGTTCTTTCCTTATTTTTATAGAATTTTCCCTTAATATTTTTAATTTATTTTATGTTTATATTATATCTTCATATTTTATTTATATTTTTGATTTTTCTTAAACTTTTACTAGTTTTTTTTTCTTTTAAAAAATGATCACATTTTTATCTATTTTTTCCTTTAGAAAATACTCTATTACCTTTATGTATTGTATTTTCCTTATTTTTCTTATTTTTGATGATTTTTTTTCTTCATCAATTTACCATTATCTTTTCTTTATTGAACCATTTATTTATTTTTTCTAATTTTCTAGGTATTTCTCACTTCCCATTTTTTCCCTTTTAATAAATTCTTAAATGGTTAATCATTCATGTTTTTCTAATAAAAAAATATTTAATATTAGCGAGTATATCACTCAATAGGCCAACACTCAACATATGAAGAGAGAGAAAAACAAACAAACAAGATATGGTCGAATTTTCACAAAATAGTGTTGAAAATAGAAGGTAAAAAAAATAAATAGATGTCAACCTTTCAATTCCATAACCGGCTAAAGTTTTTTTTCCCTCTTTCTTTCTGACAGCACGCAACGCTTATCCTAGACACCAAGGCGCACGTTAGCCCCATGGCTACCTTGTTTTCTCTATAAATACGACCCATAGGGCCTCGAAACCCTTCTCGTTTTAGAGGTCTCTTCTCTTCTCAGAGCCTCAGAGAGAAATCGCGTGTTCGCCGATCTCCCTCTTCCAACAACTCAAACCGATAAAAAGCTGAACAAAAGTGTAAAAGCATCCACAAGAAAAACAACAAACATAACTGATTTAAAAAAAAACGAACAAAATCTAATATAAATTCCAAAGTCTAGGTCTAGGGTTTTGTTGGAATCCAGTCGCCATGGATGTCCGATTCCCGTACTCCCCGGCGGAGGTGGCCAAAGTCCGGATGGTTCAGTTTGGCATTCTCAGCCCAGACGAAATCGTAATGTTTCTTTCTCTACTCCGAGAGTTCGTTTCTGAGTTGTAATGGAGTATCTATCATTTTGGTGAATTTTATGCTTAACTGAAGTTTTTGTGTATCTTTTGGTGCAGAGGCAAATGTCTGTTGTGCAAATCGAGCACAGTGAGACGACGGAAAGGGGGAAACCTAAGACTGCAGGTTTGAGTGATCCTCGCTTGGGGACTATTGATAGGAAGATGAAGTGCGAGACTTGTACTGCTAACATGGCGGAGTGTCCTGGACATTTTGGTCATTTGGAGCTTGCCAAGCCTATGTTTCATATAGGGTTTTTGAAGACTGTGCTCTCTATCATGCGTTGCGTTTGCTTTAATTGTTCCAAAATCCTCGCCGACGAGGAGGATCACAAGTTTAAGCAAGCGTTGAGGATAAAGAATCCGAAGAACCGGCTGAAGAAGATTCTAGAGGCGTGCAAAGGAAAAACGAAATGTGAAGGTGGGGATGACATTGAGGTTCAAGGTCAGGATACTGATGAGCCAGTTAAGAAGAGTCGTGGTGGGTGTGGCGCCCAACAGCCAAAGATTACCATTGAAGGTATGAAGATAAATGCGGAATATAAGGTCCAAAGGAAAAAAAGTGATGATCAGGAACAGTTGCCTGAACCAGTAGAAAGAAAGCAGACCCTTACTGCTGAAAGGGTAACTTAATTTTGTGTTTGAAGTTATTTATTGGTTTTATGAGCTGCAGAAATGCTAAGTTTCGAATTTGGTAATCCAGGTTCTCAGTGTTTTAAAGAGAATAAGTGATGAGGACTGCCAATTGTTGGGGTTGAACCCAAAGTATGCACGCCCGGATTGGATGATTTTACAAGTTCTTCCAATTCCACCACCTCCTGTGAGGCCCTCTGTGATGATGGACACATCGTCAAGGAGTGAGGCAAGCCCTTTCTGGCAATTCTTTTAAGAAAGACTTTTGTGGACTTTGTTCTTCAGCTTAGCGCCATGTTTGATTCCATAATGATCCTTTTTTCCTTGTTTTTGTGAGGGCAGGATGACTTGACTCATCAGTTAGCTATGATTATTAGACATAATGAGAATCTGAAGAAACAGGAAAGGGGTGGAGCTCCTGCACACATAATATCTGAGTTTGCTCAATTGTTGCAATTTCATGTGGCAACATATTTTGACAATGAGTTGCCTGGACAGCCACGGGTATGGATTTGTAAATATAGGGTCAGAACATATGACATTTTATTCACCTGCTGATGGTATTTATCTTTCTTTTTGTGCAGGCTACTCAGAGATCAGGGAGACCTATTAAATCTATATGTAGTAGGCTTAAGGCAAAGGAAGGCCGCATTAGGGGTAATTTGATGGGGAAGCGAGTGGACTTTTCTGCACGTACAGTTATTACACCAGACCCCACCATTAACATTGATGAACTAGGAGTTCCATGGAGTATTGCTTTAAATCTGACCTATCCAGAAACCGTGACTCCATATAACATTGAGAGGTCTACATCCTGTCATATTCATGTTTCGAATTGTTGTGTTTGTTTTCTTCTTCTTGTTGTTATTATTATTATTATTATTATGTTATTTAAGGTGGAGTATTTTATATATAGGCTGAAAGAGCTTGTTGAGTATGGGCCGCATCCTCCCCCTGGTAAAACTGGTGCAAAGTACATTATTAGGGATGATGGACAAAGACTTGATCTACGGTACTTGAAGAAGAGTAGCGATCATCATTTGGAGCTTGGTTACAAGGTACTGTCTTGCATCTGGACTAGTATTTAATTTGTCGCTTCGGTTTTGTCCTACATCTGGGCTGGTATTTTAGTTTCCTACTTCTGTTTATCATGTATATTAAACTTTTATTGTGGTTGCAGGTGGAGCGCCATTTGAACGATGGTGACTTTGTCCTCTTCAACCGTCAACCCAGCCTCCATAAAATGTCTATAATGGGGCACAGAATCAAGATAATGCCATACTCGACTTTCCGCCTGAACTTGTCTGTTACTTCACCATATAATGCTGATTTTGATGGTGATGAAATGAATATGCATGTTCCCCAATCATTTGAAACTAGGGCGGAAGTATTGGAGTTAATGATGGTACCCAAGTGCATTGTGTCACCTCAGGCGAATCGGCCTGTAATGGGAATTGTGCAGGACACGCTTTTGGGATGCCGTAAAATCACTAAGAGAGATACCTTCATAGAGAAGGTGATACTTTGAATTTGATATTGCTGTTCCTTTTGGCATGCTGATGCTGCACGATACTTTTTCTGCTTTCTTAGTCTGACCTTTCTTATGTCACTGCAGGATGTTTTCATGAATATCTTGATGTGGTGGGAAGATTTTGATGGGAAAGTCCCTGCACCAGCTGTTCTAAAGCCACGACCTCTTTGGACTGGGAAGCAAGTCTTTAACCTTATCATTCCAAAGCAGATTAACCTCATTAGAACTTCATCCTGGCACCCAGATTCAGAGAGAGGAGATATTACTACACCAGGGGATACTTATGTTCGGATTGAAAAGGGAGAACTGCTTACCGGAACTCTTTGCAAGAAAACGCTTGGTACTTCCACGGGAAGTCTTATTCATGTCATCTGGTATGTACCAGTATTTTCCTAGATCCATTTTTATGGGCAGTATTATTGGGGGTTTTAGTAGCTGCAGATTTAAGTGATCTGGGAAATATAGTGCAGAAACTTACTGTGATATGGTCAATATCATGAGATTAAGATTACAAGGATACATAGAGTATGGAATCTGAAAATATGGAAATACATATGAGCAACTGTTTCGAGTTGAATTTACAGCTTAATATGTTGTGGTTGTGGGTCACGTGTCTTGTGCACGTTTATGCAGGGAAGAGGTAGGCCCTGATGCAGCACGCAAATTTCTTGGGCATACACAATGGCTCGTCAATTATTGGCTTTTGCAACAAGCTTTTAGCATTGGTATTGGGGATACAATTGCTGATGCAGCTACGATGGAAAAAATTAATGAAACTATCTCAAATGCAAAAAATGAGGTGAAAGAGCTTATTCGGAAAGCCCAAAATAAGGATCTAGAGGCTGAGCCTGGACGGACTATGATGGAGTCGTTTGAAAACAAAGTCAATCAGGTACTAAACCTGGTCGCGAGACGTTTTCTTTATCTTTCTTTCTTTTTTGGCCTGCTAACATATTTCCAACGTTTAGGTATTGAATAAAGCACGTGATGAAGCTGGAAGCAGTGCTCAAAAAAGTTTATCCGAGAGTAACAATCTTAAAGCAATGGTTACTGCAGGATCTAAGGGCAGTTTCATTAATATATCACAGATGACTGCTTGTGTTGGGCAGCAAAATGTTGAGGGCAAGCGTATACCATATGGGTTCATTGATAGGACTTTACCTCACTTCACCAAGGACGACTATGGTCCAGAAAGTCGTGGGTTCGTAGAGAACTCATATTTGCGTGGGTTGACACCGCAAGAGTTCTTTTTCCACGCTATGGGTGGTAGGGAAGGTCTGATAGATACTGCTGTGAAGACTTCTGAGACTGGCTACATCCAGAGGCGACTTGTGAAGGCCATGGAGGATATTATGGTTAAATATGATGGTACAGTTAGGAACTCATTGGGGGATGTTATCCAGTTTCTTTATGGAGAAGATGGTATGGATTCTGTCTGGATAGAATCACAACAGTTGGATTCCTTAAAAATGAAGAAAGGAGATTTTGACAAGACCTTCAGATATGAAATTGACGATGAAAGCTGGAACCCCGATTACATGTTGCCAGAACATGTTGAGGATTTGAAAAATATCCGTGAATTGCGTGATGTGTTTGATGCTGAGGTTCAAAAACTTGAAGCAGATCGGATTCAACTTGGCACAGAAATTGCCACCACTGGTGATAATACGTGGCCAATGCCTGTTAACCTCAAGAGGCTTATCTGGAATGCTCAGAAGACTTTCAAAGTTGACCCAAGAAAGTCTATCCCTTCTGATATTCACCCAATGGAAGCTGTTGAAGCTGTTGATAAGCTTCAGGAGAGACTGAAGGTTGTTCCTGGTGACGATCAGTTGAGCGTGGAAGCCCAAAAGAATGCCACCCTCTTCTTTGGAATTTTGCTCCGTAGTACTCTTGCTAGCAAAAGGGTGCTGGAGGAACACAGACTCACTCGGGAAGCATTTGATTGGGTTATTGGTGAGATAGAATCTCGGTTCTTACAGTCATTAGTAGCACCTGGAGAGATGATTGGTTGTGTAGCTGCACAGTCCATTGGAGAGCCCGCCACACAAATGACTCTGAATACTTTCCACTATGCTGGTGTTAGTGCTAAGAATGTTACCCTAGGTGTTCCTAGGTTGAGGGAAATCATTAATGTGGCTAAAAAAATCAAAACTCCTTCTCTTTCTGTGTACTTGACACCTGAATGTAACAAGACTAAGGAGTCGGCTAAAGGTGTTCAGTGTGCTTTGGAATACACCACCCTGAGGAGTGTTACACAGGCTACAGAAGTGTGGTACGATCCAGATCTTATGAGTACGATTATTGATGAGGATGTCGATTTTGTGAACTCATATTATGAGATGCCTGATGAAGAGGTTGTTCCAGAAAAAATATCTCCCTGGTTGCTTCGTATAGAATTGAACCGTGAAATGATGATTGATAAGAAACTAAGCATGGCTGACATTGCTGAGAAGATCAACCGTGAATTCGATGATGATCTGACGTGTATATTCAATGATGATAATGCTGAAAAACTGATTCTTCGTATCCGTATCATGAATGACGAGGCTCCTAAAGGGGAATTGAATGATGAATCAGCTGAAGATGATGTTTTCCTGAAGAAGATAGAGAGCAACATGCTGACAGAAATGGCTCTGGGAGGCATCTCTGATATCAACAAGGTGTTCATTAAACATGGGAAGGTAAGCAGGTTTGATGATAATGATGGATTTAAGACAACAGAGGAGTGGATGCTGGACACCGAAGGGGTAAATCTCTTGGCTGTTATGACCCATGAAAATGTTGATGCCAAAAGAACAACGAGCAACCACTTGATTGAAGTTATTGAAGTTCTTGGAATTGAGGCTGTTCGTCGTTCGTTGCTGGATGAATTACGTGTCGTTATATCATTCGATGGATCTTATGTCAATTACCGCCATCTGGCTATATTGTGTGATACCATGACATATCGTGGCCACTTGATGGCGATCACTCGCCATGGTATCAATCGGAATGATACTGGGCCAATGATGAGGTGCTCATTCGAAGAGACAGTGGATATCCTTCTTGATGCTGCAGTATATGCTGAAACGGATTATTTACGGGGTGTCACTGAAAATATAATGCTTGGTCAGCTTGCACCAATTGGAACAGGAGATTGTGCATTATATCTCAATGATGAGATGTTGAAGAATGCCATTGAACTACAGCTCCCAAGTTACATGGATGGCTTGGAATTTGGCATGACACCGGGCCGTTCTCCAGTGTCAGGGACTCCCTTCCATGAGAGCCTACTGTCTCCTATGCTAAGTCCAAATTTCCGTGCCTCACCCATGGCAGATTCACAATTTTCACCTTATGTCGGTACGATGGCTTTTTCGCCTGGTCAACCATCACCAGGTTACACCCCCTCTAATACCAGTGGGTACAGTCCATCATCCCCAGCTTACAGTCCTACATCTCCCGGGTACAGCCCCGCTTCTCCTGGGTATAGCCCAACGTCGCCTGGGTATAGTCCGACATCACCAACATATAGCCCCAGTTCGCCTGGTTACAGCCCAACAAGTCCTGCTTATTCACCTACAAGCCCATCATACTCTCCAACCTCACCAAGCTATAGCCCCACATCACCAAGCTATAGCCCCACATCTCCAAGTTACAGTCCTACCTCTCCTAGTTACAGCCCCACTTCTCCCAGTTACAGTCCAACCTCACCGACTTACAGTCCTACTTCACCAGTATACAGCCCTACATCACCCGCATACAGTCCCACTTCCCCCGCATACAGCCCCACTTCTCCATCCTACAGCCCCACTTCCCCTTCTTACAGCCCCACTTCCCCTTCTTACAGCCCCACATCTCCTTCCTACAGCCCCACATCTCCATCCTACAGCCCCACATCTCCAGCCTACAGTCCAACGTCCCCTGGCTACAGCCCAACCTCACCAAGCTACAGCCCAACCTCGCCAAGCTACAGCCCAACCTCCCCAAGTTATAATCCCCAGTCAGCAAAGTACAGCCCATCGCTGGCATATTCGCCGAGCAGTCCAAGATTGTCACCAGCCAGTCCTTACAGTCCCACATCTCCAAACTACAGGTAGTTCACAGATATCCTGATTTCCTTAGAAGTATTTGACCTTTTTCTCAATTTGGTTGTGAGGATTATTTCATATATTTTTCTGAAATTCATTTTTTTTTACCATCTGTTGCAGTCCAACTTCACCCTCATATTCTCCTACATCTCCATCATATTCGCCTTCAAGCCCAGCATACAGTCCAAGCAGGCAAGTGACTTGTCTTGCCTTTATGGCTTGTGCTTTTGATGGTGTTCTTCTAGTTTGTATTGCTCCTGTTATCCTTAATGGCTGTGTAGTCTTATCATGCTTTTATTGGTTTTACACAGCCCATACAATTCAGTGGCAGCCCCAGACTATAGTCCAAGTTCTCCACAGTATAGGTACTTAAAGATTATGATCCCAGTTGTTAAAAGAACATTGAAGCTGTTTAGGGGGTAGTTGTGATATCTGACATTCGCTTAATTTGTTGTTTTGCATGCAGTCCAAGCGCAGGGTATTCACCAAGTGCACCTGGGTACTCTCCGTCATCTACCAGTCAGTATACTCCTCAGACAAGTACCAAAGATGACAGGAACAACGCTAAGGATGGCAAGAAAGACGACAAGAGTGCTCGATGAGGGCTTTGTATCGATTTTCCCATAGAGCTTATGAGAAACTGTTGTTAATTTGTGTCTGCTAGTAACTGGACTGGCATTCTTGTGCGAAACAGAATGTTTTGTAAGTCTTTTATCATGGACTTTTTTTCTGGATGATCATTCCAATTTATTTGCTCCTCCAGAAAAACGCCTAAAAATATTCTGCGCTTGTGTAAGCGAATGAAGAGCGCATGTTGATTTATTGATATTTTTTTTTGTAATCTATTAATTGTAGAAGTCTCTGCCACGTGTTGGGATATGAGGCATAACAGTGAGAGTTGAGGATTAATAATGTTACATAAGACATGTTCTTTAGTATTCCGGCCGGCACAGAATTGTTCTTCAGGGTTGATTTGCTTATAATCTATTGTTAATATTAATATTGGTGCGTCCTTGCGTCACTTGCTTCTTTTGTTTACTTAGTCAATTAAGAGCACTTTTTTTTATTCCTCCTTTTTCAACTGCACTCTATATGAATGAATCATGCCAAAAGGTACAGCAAAGTCAATAGCGATCTAGCCTTGGAATGAAGATGAGGAATAGAGAAAGATGCAGGAGCAGCATCTTAGCGTTTCTTCCAAAAGCAGCTGCAGCTCCGGTTAACTTCTCGAGTCCGCCTCCAAGCCCGGTGAGAGCTAGTGGTGGGAGAGGATCTTCTGGTCCTATGATATCACTTGTACCAAGGGAAGCTCGACGGAGGGCAAGACATGGAAGCTTCGATGCACGAGAGCCCGCCTCGCCAGAAGTTTCTTGCGTTGGCCGAATCAAGAGCAAGAGCAAGAGCAAGAACAAGAAGAAGCAGGAAGAAATCAAGGTGGCAAAACCTTGTGAAATTGTGATAGCTGCTTGGCCTAAATTAATAATGAAGGTTTTCATTGGTCGGCAACTACATGGGAAATCTGGTGGAGATGTATGCCATGAGATTAAGCCGCCAGTTCCTTCCCTGTTCGACTTGAAATCGGTTGCAAGTGGTCGCCGTGCGTTGCAAAATTTCGATTGGCGGGAGGCTTATGTGGATGGGAAAGAAGTAGGTGATGGAGAGATTGTGGTAGAAGCTCGGAAAGAAATAAATATATGGGAGAGGCGAACTATTGCTCGTCCTTTACCTCTTCAATTGTAAAGAATTTCTTGTTACTGAATTCAATAATCCGAGTTTTATTGAACATTTGATGTTTATTGTTGAGTGTTTATTGCTCTTAAAAAGAATTCTTATTTTTTTCTTATAATTTTCCTTTACTTAAAGCCATGTCAACTCATGTGAAGAAAAATGGGGTTAATGGTTACAAGTTCTTTTTAGTATTTGGATTTTCAGTCTTGAAACCTTGTAGGATTCTTGAATAAGAGGATTTCATGTGTTATTTATTTTGAACTTTTAAGAAATTGACATGTGGCATATTATTAAGTTAGACTCTTTATTTTTCGAAAATATTTTAAAAAATAATTATTTAATTAATCTTTATTAAATATCAATAAATTTATATAATGATTTCTTTTAATGACGATTTATATTGTGAGTTATGGAGCTCGAAAGAATTAATGTTTTGAAATTTTAAATTTATATATAAATACTTGTAGAAGTATTGGAAAGAATTCCATAAGAATGAGTTGTTTGTTACGAAATCAATCTTTAAGCCTTAGAAGAGTATCAAAGGACACTTCCCGAATTTATCAAAATAGGCTCTAACGGTTTATTTGGGTACCTGAAATAGATCACAAGGAATGAAAATGAAAACTCATTCTTTAGTATTCCGACGGTTTGGTTACAAATAATGAAGATAAAGAATGAAAATGGACCAGGAATAAGAATGAGAATGAGGTTCAAAATATAATTTTATGGCTAGACCCATCGGATATAACAAAGAATAGAATGTGATTTTTTTATATTATAAATTTTTTTTTTGTTTTTAAAGTTACAATTTATCCCACTATACAAATATCACTTATTTGCTACTTGTATTGTCCTGAATTTTGAACTGTGATTTTCTTTTCCTTTTCTTTTTTTAATAATTCAATTAGCCTTTAAAAAAAAATTGTTTGATGCTTCGTTATAAACTATTACTAATTATTGATTTTTTTTTCTGATAAACTTCATTATTGATTTTTTTCTTAATTTATAATTAATTGTTAAATAAAGTACTTAATGATTTTTAAATAATATTTTATTGACATTTCACGTGAAATTTAATATTTATATTTTATTCAATAAATTTATATATAAATTATCAAATAATACAATTAATGAATTTTATTATTAATCGAGTTTTTATACGAATCTTTATATTTAAAAAAAATCGTCCGATTTTACTTATTTTATGACTCGCGCGAGTTTGCAATTAATTTATCTGAATATGTGTTTGTTAAATTGGTTGAATTAGGCATTGCGATCAATCATAATTATAAAATTAAATTCTTAGAATAAAAAAATAAAAAAGTTTAATTTAAATTTACGACCAAAACGATATTTGAAAAGGGGGAAAAAACGCAGGGAATAATAGGACTGAAAGTCTGAAACCCAGAATTTCTTTTGAGCTATCGATCAATCTTGACGCGCTCTCATTTCGGTAACTTTATCGATTATTCACATCCTGTTGAAAACATAGCGGAGAGGGAGAGAGATGAAGAAGTCTCCATTACCAATGGAGAACATGTGCGGCGGGACGAGCAAGCCACCGGCAACTTCAAAGGAAACGCTAGTGAAGCTTTTGCGGTGGCATTTTGGTTATTCTGATTTCAGAGGCAAGCAATTCGACGCTATCCAATCTGTTTTATCTGGTGCGTAATACTTTTTCCTTTCCTTTCTACAATTTGTTGATTTTTTGTTTGTTCATATTTAGTTATCCATATTATTATTGTTTATAGGAAGAGATTGCTTTTGTCTGATGCCAACTGGAGGAGGGAAGTCAATGTGTTATCAGATTCCCGCGCTTGCAAAACCTGGGATTGTGCTTGTTGTTTGTCCTCTAATAGGTCAATCTAATCACATTTCATCATCTAAATTCATAATTCATTGATGGGTTTTAGGTGATACTAGTACAAATCTCTCACTAATGCATGTATTTTTGTTTTCTGGGGCTGTGGTTTGTGTTTTGTACCTAACAGCTCTGATGGTAAGTGTACCTGCAACTGTTGTTTAGCTCTCTTTTTTCTTTTCTTCTACGAGTGTTTGAAGATTTAATTTCTGTGTTCTTTCGATTTTTTGGTACACTAAATTTAGGAAAACCAAGTGGCAGCATTGAAGGAGAAAGGCATTGCGGCGGAATTTCTGTCCTCAACACAGACATCGCAGGTTAAAAACAATGTAAGTCGTCGATGTTGCTATTGTAAGCCCTTGTTATGCAGAGTTTTTTTTTTATTATAGTTTTTTAAATGGTTACTGTTTATCTTATTGTGATGACTATTTTGGTTATGCTAGATTCATGAGGACCTTGCTTCTGGAAAACCGTCGGTAAAGCTTTTATATGTGACACCAGAGTTGATTGCAACGCCTGGGTTCATGTCAAAGCTGATAAAGATTCATGGCAGAGGGTTGCTGAATCTTATTGCTATAGATGAGGTGTGAATTTAAGTGCTGTACATGCTAGAAAGTTGGGCGTTTGAGTTATTTTAACATAGTTTTCTGGTTTGTATCTATAACTCCGCCTATTTTCTCTTTGGCTACATTTCAGGCACATTGCATCTCAAGTTGGGGACATGACTTCAGGTTTGTGATTTTGTGCTATCATTGAGCAAGGCTTGAATTTTTACCCTGTAATTCTTTTTCAAAATTCATCCTGGGTAGTGCTATACTGCTATTGATATCATTCTTGTTAATATGGTTACAACATGTCTCATTTATTTGTATGTGTGTACATGCATTTTACATAATTTCTTTTGTGCGATCAAATATACGTTCAATAGTATTAGAGTTTATAAGTTTTTTTGCCTATGTCCTGTGCGTACTTGCGAAGGCTTCTATTCTGTAGATTGAGATTTTCCATTTTGTGACTCTCACTGTCTTTGTTTTATGGAATTCTTTCTTTTCAACTGGATTGCTCCAACAGACCTTCATATCGTAAGCTTTCAGCTTTGAGAAGTCACTTTCCAAATGTGCCAATACTGGCTTTGACAGCCACTGCAGTTCCTAAGTGAGTATGCTCTCTTGAACAACTGATTTCATTACAGATAGTTTATGGTCTCAAGTTATTCTTAAGTTATAACTCATTATAAGGGAACACTAGTTTCCTTTGCTATCCCTATCTAACTTTCAACTTTTTTGCATGTCTGTGGAGTCATGGTTATCTTTTTTGAGGATGCTGACACCATTTTGACTATTTAATTGTTCTGCAGAGTCCAGAAGGATGTGATAGAGTCCTTATGCTTGCAAGACCCTTTGGTTCTCAAATCTTCTTTCAATCGCCCTAATATTCACTACGAAGGTGGTTGTTTGTAGAACTTATTGAAAGATAGAAGAAAAGTCACTCTTCCTATCAAAAATATATATTTATTTGTTTTTGAACTTAGACCACCAAATGTGTTTACAATACTGCAACTTCATTGACATCTAAGTTGCTTTCTCTAAATTGCAGTTCGATACAAAGATCTGCTGGATGACACTTATGATGATTTGTCCTCTGTTCTCAAATCTAGTGGAGATGTCTGTGCCATTGTTTATTGTCTGGAGCGAACAACCTGTGATGGCTTGGCAGCTCATCTTTCCAAGAATGGAATTTCCTGTGCAGGTAATTAAGTTCTTGTTACTTTTTCTTTTTCATCCATGGCATTTTTTCTCTATTCTTGAAAGTTGTTAAATTACAACCTTGAGTGCTTTTTTCAGCTTACCATGCTGGGTTGAATAACAAATTACGGAGTTCTGTTTTAGATGATTGGATTTCTTCTAAAACCCAAGTTGTTGTGGCCACAGTAGCTTTCGGGTATGATTGACAACAATTTTCTTCTTTTTTCCTCCCCTTCACCTGCAAAATTCTCAAGCTTGAGGAATATGGTTCACATATAAGCTATACTTTCTGTTATATAAGGATTCATTTCAACGGGATTGGAGAATTTCTAAATGAATGGTCACAATACGTAGTTTTATATTTAGTGGGAAGTGAAAGTTTTGGCAGTCTTTTGTTTCACTTTTGTTTTTTTACCTCATTAACTGAGATTGTGATGATTGGATTTCCCTTCCCTTTATTCTTCTGCTTGGAGCTGTTATGGTGCATGCGCAGTAACTTGGATAATGATGCTCCCTCAGGATGGTATGCATTTTAACACTTGTGTGATTTCAGTGAACTCTGCCATCTAGATACCTTCTTTCTATGCATGAATAATGATTATAATACGTTCCACCAACAGTCTATGCTTGATGCTTTCTAGGGTATTGATAGAAAGGATGTCAGAATGGTTTTTCACTTCAACATTCCAAAGTCTATGGAGTCCTTTTATCAAGAATCGGGTCGAGCTGGTCGTGATCAGCTACCCTCGAAAAGTCTCCTGTATTATGGGGTTGATGATCGCAAAAAAATGGTATGTTTGATGGTATCACCACTTTTATCTGCATTTATTTTTTTTCTCTTCTATCAGAGAATTAAATAGTTAAAACAGAGTTAAAAAGGACTGTTTTTTATATACCAAGTTTGGACACTTATGGCAGGAATTTATTTTAAGAAATGCTGAAAGCAAAAAGTCACAGCCCAGTCTGCACTCAAGTTCACAGGATCAGATGTTAAAGAAGTCCCTTGCTGATTTCAAGCAGGTGAGTTTAACTTGGTTTTGTGCTATTGGAATCCTCTATGCCACTCATGTTCAGTGCATTTTTCATGCTATATTCAGATGGTTGAGTATTGTGAGGGTTCTGGATGCCGTAGGAAAAAGATTCTTGAGACCTTTGGGGAGCAGGTAGTGCATATAATGATTCTTTCTTTGTAGACTGTAGATACTTTTCTCAATGTATAAAGTTAGATACTCATGATTGAAGTCCAAACAGGTACCTGCTTCACTATGTAAAAAGTCATGTGACGCCTGTAAACACCCTAACCGTGTTGCTAAGTACTTGGAAGAACTTGCAGCAACTTGTGCTGCTCGTCAAAGAAATGGTTTTTCTAGAATTTTTATGAGCAGGTGATTTCTGTTCTCTTTAGCGCTAATGTGGTGCAGCAGTTATTGAAACATATGCTCATGTAAAATAAAAATCAGATGCGAGATTACAGAGTGACTAGGACAATCAGGTTTCTCTACAGCTGTGTGTCTTGTTGGGTAATTTAGCTGTATTATGTTGAGATACAAATAGCTGATCCATCTTTAAAGATTTTTTTAGAATGTAATGCCTCAAACTAAAAGATTTTATTATTTACTTTTCTTCGGTCTTTCTCTTCACGCTACCGGACTCTGATTTTTACAGTTGTATGAGCCAAAATGTTGAGTGTTTAGCATCAGTAATAGCCAAGTTCAAGTGGCTGTGTGTAAATTCGTGCCTTTACAAGCATAAAAGATTGAGGCCATCTTTTATTTCCTTACATTAAGTTTGGTCCAAAAGATTGAGGCCATCTTTCAGTCTGATTTAGCTGTCTTCTATTTCAGTGCCTTGGATACAAATGATCAAGAACAAATGTCTGAATTCTGGAATCGTGATGATGAAGGCAGCAATTCTGAGGAGGATATATCTGATTCTGATGGTGAATTATTTTTAGAAGTCCAGTGAATTTCTTCTATGATTTGCAATTTGATAAGTTATGCTTGAACATGTGAGCGAGTGCGCGATTGCATCATGGTGGGTATCAGAATTTGGAATTCTGAGTTGTGTTGTTTGTTGTCTCATTTTTCATCTCTCAACTGACAGACGCTATGGAGGCTGTCAAGAGCTTAGGCAAATCAAGGTTGTTGAGCGATCAGAAAATGGAACTCTTGCAGCGTGCAGAAGAAGATTATTACAGAAAAAATCCTGAAAAGCAGGTCTACTCTGAACTTTTTTCTCTTGGAAGCTTGGTTGCAACTTTTTCCTCAATGCATTAACAAGAAATAAACACGAAGAATGATTTCATGCTAAGTTTGTAACTTAACTTTTCCCAACTAATTTCTTACTTCTGATATGTTGGCAGGTTAAGAAACCAGACAAGAATGCCATATCCGAGTCGCTGAGAGATGCAAGCAAACAAAGACTATTAAATGCTCTGAAGCAGGCTCAAGAGCGGCTCGGCAATGAAAAGTATGTTTGTTCCACTTGCACTTTTCACTATATTTCCCATCTTTGTTTGGTATACTACTAAAATCCCTTTGACCTTGACTGTTACTGTTACTGTTACTGTTACTGCAACTGAACTGAGATGCGAGTCTTGTAGAATAAGATAACACTTGACTATGGTTGTAAGTTATCATCTTTCATATTTCAGCTTTGGGTTAGACACATCAGCTGCCTTCCTTGAGAATGAATGCTACAAGAAGTATGGAAAGAGTGGGAAGACATTCTATTATTCTCAAGTAGCAAGCACAGTGAGGTGGCTAGCGACGGCAAATTCCTCCGACTTGACAAATCGGCTTGGCTCATGTACACCTTCTCCTCCCGTGATTATTGCACCTAACCCAGAACCTCATTCGAACGGAGAACCTCCTCAGACACCACCATCATTGGAGGAGGCACCAACAGAGACTACGGACCCGAAACTCCTTAGCCGCATTCAATCAGAAACTCATGCGAGAGCTTCACCGCCACAAAGTTCTCCTTTGAGTACAAAGCTGCCTGCAATTCCATCTTTTTCAGAGTTTGTCAACAAGAAGAAGGTAAAGGCCACCAATGGAAATGTATCACAGGACCAATCACCTAAGAGACTAAGGAGGAGCCAAACAGAGGGATAATGTAGTCCACCTTCAGCTTAGAAACATTTCTTTTTTTTTTATCTTCGTTTGGTTAGGCACAAAGGTGATGTTGCTACCGGTACTTTTGAAGTTGTTTAAGTATTACCATCCATGTTCAGGTATGTATATAGCTACACTGCAATGAATTGTTATATGTATATATACGCACACACGAGAGCCAATCTAATGACTGAACTTTGGTCAAAATTAAGCCTCGATGTTCAAAATCGGACTAAATGATCAAACACGAGTCAAACAGTAAAAATCGTGATCTATTTGGTCAAAATAATACCTAACTAGTTAAAAATGAGATTTATTAGTCAAAAACAGGTTAGATGGTCAAAATCGGGCCAAACAATAAAAAAAGAATTTAATTGGTCAAAATTGGATCTCCACGGTAAAAAGCGAGGCAAATGACAAAACCAAACTTTATGGTCCAAATGAGAAATAATCTCTTATTTAAAAATGATAATTATTCTTAAAAGAAAGAAGAAAATGATAATATCGTCGACTCGTCAGTCACCTAATTTATCTCACTGTTAGTCGACTAGACATTGCATATGCTGTCCAAATTCTCAGCCAATTTATGCAAGCTTCACGCCAGCCACATCTTGATACTTGTATGTATGTTCTACGTTATCTCAAAGCATGTTCTGGTTAAAGCATTTTTTTTCCTGTTGCTAATGATTTTCAGGTTAAAGGCTATTATGATGCTGACTGGGCAAGTTGTCCCATGACAAGAAGATCCATTACTGGCTATTTTATTTTCCTCGGCAATGCTCCTATCTCTTAGAAATCCAAGAAGCAAGCTACGGTTTCTCGTTCCTCGGCTGAAGTTGAATATCGGTCTATGGCTTTTACAAGTAGTGAGTTAGTATGGTTGCAAAGGCTACTTTCTAATCTTACTGTTCATAATTCCAAACCTAAGTCGTTATATCGTGACAATCAATATGCTCTTCACATTGCTGCTAATCTGGTATTCCATGAGCGGACTAAGCATATCGAGATTGACTGTCATTATGTTCGTGAACAACTTCAAGCTAAAACTATCGTCACTACTCATATTCCTAGCCATCTACAACTTGCTGATATTTTCACCAAAGCATTGGGTCGTGATCCCTTTCGGTTCCTTCTCGGCAAGTTGGGTATTCAGGACCTTCATACTCCAACTTAAGCGGAGTATTGGAATTAATTAGATCGATTTGGAATTAATTTATGTATCATATTTAAGGATATACACTTTGTATATATTTGTATTTATAGTGGAATAGAAAATTGAGTCTTATCAAATTTTACATAGTAATAGGGAAAAAATCAAATGAGAAATTAAAATTATTAATTTTGCATTACGTATTGATTTTTGTACTGATTTCTTTCCATTTTTTTTTCTTGGATAACCAATATTGTTTAAATAGATAATAAACCTAAGTTCAGTACGATGTTTTAAGCACTATATGGGAATAAGCCTAAAAGTTAATGTTGATTTATTTCCATATATTATATTTGTGTTTTGCTATATATATTATCAATTTACTTGTAAATCATTCGGTCATAAAAGTCAGAATTTGATTTTTTTATTTGTTTGTAAAAACTAATTAGTGATGTTTATTTGTAAGAAATTGTCTGCTTTAAAGCTTGTTACGAACCTAATGCTACTGTGTGCTCTATTGGTGGAAGTGACGAAGGCGGATAATTACATAGGAAATCCGGCGCTAGATAAAGGGCGTATTCCGCCGTGCAGCAAAGAACATCCAACAGCCTGCAACCCAGAGCCGGCCAACCCCTACCACCGCGGCTGCGACAGAGCTGCCCATTGTCGTGATTCTCCACCTGCCTCTACCACCTTGCAAGAAACCAGGCCTCCTCCGCTCTTCACTTCAAAATCAACCATGCACACTGCCTAATATAATTCAAATATTTGAATGTCTAGTAGAACACACTTGTCTAATAATTAATTATATGTAACTTTCAAGTATGTTTTTTAAATAATTGTATCGAATTAAATAAAATTACAATCCTATTGAGTCTTATTGTCTTAGGGTTTTGATTAATGATGCCTTTTTTAACTAATATCTTGACAAATTGGTACTTAATACTTATGCTTAAATTTCAAACTTGGTAATGGTGGCCGGGAAAAGTTGATAATTAAAATTAATCATTACTAGTAATTATTTAAAAGATAAAAGTCAAGTGAATAAAAAAAATAATAGAAGAAATTCAATCAGACAATTTTAAACATGAATCACAATTCAGTATAAAAATTATTAGAATAATCGTAACTAGTTTAGTTGGACCAAATTTACTGACATCTACAGAATTTACGAGATTACATAATGTATATTTTAGAGTTTGATCATATATCACTCTATGATATTTTTAAATTTTAAATTTTATCCATTATTTTTAAACCGTACTATTAATTAAACGATCCGGTGCATCTAGATGGAATAGTTGGACCGTTATTTATAATTACAGAACTACCCCTAAAATCAGAGAGAAGTAGCCGCCTATATATGTGCAAGCGTAACGTATAAATTCT
>NBIL01016160.1:0-11512 GCA_002752925.1 Viola pubescens var. scabriuscula
AACTACTTCTTCAAGTAAGATTGATTTTCTATACGAAATCAATTATTTATCTGAGGAAGAAAAAATCTCAAATACTGAATTACCCCTTGTGAATCCTTACCTAGCCTTTACCCGACCCACTACCTCATATATCAAATCCATCCGTACCCTTATGAAATACTAGCCCAAAACTGTCAAAGAATACATACAAGCTTCTCATTTTGATTAACACCCAATTTCCTCTTCTAAAACCGAACAGTTTGTTACACTTGAGATTCCTCCCAAACTTCCTCGTCAATGGCTATCTCAAGGATATACTCATCTTCATTTCGGTGTAATTCGCCTCACTCTCACATACCATGGTCATAAGGGTCTTGCTATTACAACCAGGATTGCTCTTCTTGACACCCACTTTCTAGAGTATCAACATGCTTGCATCGGAACCATCGAGACTACTCTTAATATAGGAACAGTGTTAATCCTTTGTTTCCTAATTTTAATATGTCTCTTAAAGATGACAAGTTGCTTGGCGCACTTAAAGTCCAGCTTCAAATTATTGGAGCCCCTCAATTGGCAAATACTATCATTGTTACTCTTCATTATCAAACGGTCTACTGGGTGCAGAATCATGCTCTTGACTTAGCACAAAATGCATCCAATGACACTTTACTGATTTCAGCAGATCACAACAACACTCTTACATACATCCATGTTTCTCGTCAACTACCTCGATCGTAGCTCATAAAATTACTACCAGATACATAGGTCACCAACTATGAGAAACTCTATGAAAAATCTCGATCCATCTAATCTAGTGAGCCTAGATTTAAAAAGTCTAGTGATGGTGCCATCACCATCCAGTTCATTCGAGAAATGGAACAATCACCACCTGTTGTTTTCCATACTCAAATGATGATGGAGCTAATATCTCCAGATGACCCTACGATGGAGATATCCCCTGGTTTTGTTGTCCCAATTGAGCCGCCCATTCTGTCTTTTAGCTCTGACGACAATCTAGTCTACAAGTTCAAAGATGAACGTGGTCATTGCTTTTTTTATGTTTGTGATTATGATGACTGCTATTGGGATTATATCACCGCCGACTTTGATGATGACGATGATATTGCATGGTCCTATGACATCCTAGAACAAAAGAATAAATCATCCTCACCTTGCAAACAACTCCCAGCACGCCACGACAAAGGCGACCCCGAGATTGACACCCTAAGCCAGCCTTTCAGAAAATTTGATTATCTTGCCAAATATTCCACACCACCGCCTTTGTCCTTTTGTCAACCAATGATGTCCAAACCTTCACCCTCATCTCCTCCCTCTTTACCTTGTTATCAGACAACCCTTAAGGAGATTCAGAAGGAGCCCCCACTTCCAGTGATACGTGACCTTTTTATGTTTTCATCTATAGATTTCCCTCCTCTCTAGGAAACTGTCGATGATCGTGGAAACAGACGGATGCTAAAAATCTCTACACCAACATCCAGAGATGCAGAAGGTGGCCGACAATATATTTCCGCAAGCAGATGTTGTTCTTAACTGGCAGACGGATACCGCTATTGCTCAAAATACAACTCTAGCCCCGTTATCAACCCGTGTTGATAAAGTAGAAAAGAAGTTATAAGAAGGTTTTACAGCCAACACTCAGCTGTTGAAGAAACTTCAACTTCACTTAAACAAAGTTTAAAATGATATTAACTTTGTGATGCCTCTGATTCTTGAAGCTAAATAGAAGGAAAAGATCTCGATTCTTAAAGCTCAAATCTAGATTCTCAAAGGAGAAAAACCTACACAACCACCACCCACATCATCCACACCTCTCTTTTACAACACACCACTCCAATCATGGGAGAAAATACATACATATCCATCGTCAACTCAAACACTCTACATACCTGACCCATCTGAAATAGCCAAATACTATGGAACCCATGAAATCCATACCCACAAGCTTCAACACTCCAAAAAACATTCTCATACAAATTCCGGCAAATCAAAAGTTATTGTCACAGAAGACCTGTCTCTTATTCTAGAACATGACAAACAAATGATGATCAAATCTACCTCTCCAAATCCCATTCAAAATCTTCTCCATCATTGTGCTAAGCTGCCACAAATATCACTTACAGCCAGAGATTCTGACTCTGATTTGGATTTATCCACTATCAATCTTTCCGATGATATGAAATCATCCTCTACTTCTGATCACTCATATCCATCATAGTTCATGAATCAATATCTACCATATCACACGGAACCCCCTCTTGATTTTGATGGTGAATCTGTTCTTAATTATGATAATCCCTCGCCAAGTACTTCAGATGCTCATCCAACCCCGGCTATTCCTTCTGGCTTTACTCTTACTTTTGGCTCAGATGATGTACCACCATCCAAATGGCACGAACGACTTGATGAATTCCTAGCGTGGATTCATGTTGAAAGCTCTAAACTAGGCACTACATTGTATCCTGTTCTCCATAATTTTACCTCACATTTTGTGGGCATGCTCCATGATTGGTGGCTCTCATTAGGAGAATATCAACAGTTGCAGTTCTTTCAACTTCCTTCAGCTACAGCAGTCATCCATGCTATCCATCAAGAATTCCTTAGGAGAAATGAAGATCATCTTGATCTTCTGATGAATTTTTCAAAATGAAGTGTTGTTCTTTTGACCGTAGAGATCTCATCTATCATTATCGCCACATGATGAAAAAATTCTACCTCCTTGGTGGCCAGACAGATCCAAACCTTAAACAAGCTTTTCTTGCTTCCATCCCAGAATAACTCGGTGATGGAATTCTCCAGACACTCAAAGCACAAGGTAAACAAGTCACAGATGCCTCCATGGGAGAACTATATCTATCCATGCTTAAGTCTTTAGAAAAGCTTTGTGCAACTAAAAATTTGATCAAAGATTTCCTCAAAGAAATTCCTTCTATAGAAAAAGTATGCAAAAGACCCAACTTGACGATCAAATGTCCAACTCAACAGTCTTGTCATTGCCATGATAAGAAGAAGAAATATTACAAGAAAGCATATCCATTGCCACAGATGGGGAAAAAGATGAAACGAATCAAAACATTCACGAAACCACAATGGCAATTTCTTCGACGCAAATCTTCAAGGAAGAAGTCTGATCGTTGCTTCCTCTGTGGAAACAAAGGTCATTTTGTAAAACAGTGCCAGCAAAATCGGACCTCCACTGCAAAACTCATGGAAGAAATATACTCATACACCAGCATTGATGTCAACAATGATGATCTCTAGTCTCTCTTCTCTGTTGATGATGAACAGACACCATAGTCTCTTCTAGTCTTGGAAGACTATGATGACACTGGTTTTTCCATAGAATCCAGTGACGATCTCTACCTCATGGAACTCCAAGTCCTCATGAGCTCACAACTAGTTCCTCTAATACCAGTCACAGTCCTTCTAGAAAAATATGATCACCCCATTCATCTCACTGCATTCCTTGATACTGGAGCAGCTCTAAGTATAATCTACCTCCAAATTTCTAGCGACCATATCAACAATATTTCTGGACGGCCAATAATGAGGTCTTTTTGACAGATCTTATTAGCCGCAACATCACCCTCAAGTTCTTTCCAGGATGTTCCATCACAACTCAAGTTATTGGTTCCACCATTCCCGGTAAAGATTTGGTTCTTTGCTTTGATATCTTTCCTAAACTCAAAAGGTTTAGAGTCTTACCTGATGGTATTGGTTTTAAACAATATTTTCAACCCTATCTTGCCAATCCTCCTTCATTTACCTTACCTACCTCCTTCTCCATTGAAGAAATAAAAAACACTCTCATTTCCAAATCCTATGCAATCAACCATAATGATTTTGCAAACCAAATGTTCTCGCCCACTTTGGAAAAACAATGATTTCTTTATTACCTTACCTTTCAAGAAAAATAAAGATATCAAACCCACAAGAGGCAGCCATTCTGGAATGAATCCAGATCATAAAAAACTCGTTGTTGCCGAATGCCAGCAACTCCTTGCTCAAGGTCTCATTGAACCTACCAACTCACACTAGGCTTGTGAAACATTCTATGTCAACAAGCGCTCAGAACAAGTTCGTGGAAAGATGAGATTGGTAATCAACTACCAACCTTTGAATCATTTCCTTCAGGATAAATTTCCATTGCCAAACAAGTCAACCCTCTTCTCCAACCTTTCCAACGCGAAGATCTTCTTCAAGTTTGATTTGAAGGCAGGATTTTGGCAGCTTGGCATTAATCCAGATGAATGACACAAGACTGCTTTATGCATCCCTGATCACCATTATCAATGGACTATTTTACCATTCGGTTTAAAAATAGCTCCTTCCATCTTTCCAAAAGCTATGATCTGGATTTTCAGCCCTCTTCTTCACTCAGCCTTTGTCTACATTGATGGCATTCTTATTTTCTCTCCTGATATGTCTGCGCATCAACGACTTCTCTAGTAATTTGCAGACATTGTTCTTCGATATGGCATCATGCTCTCTGAACTAAAGATACATATTGTAAAAATGGAAATCCATTTCCTTGGCATGCATATTAAGGATGGCGCATATCAACCAAACGTTCATATCAGAGCTGAACTTCTCAAATTTTCGGATGAACAACTCACTATCAAACAACTACAACAATTCTTGGGGATAATTAATTATTTTCAGGATTTGATTCCCGTCATTGCCAAGGTTCTCAAGCCTCTACAACAACTATTAAAGAAGAATCCACCATCATGGTCCTCTTCTCACACTAAGGCTATTCAAGAACTCAAAAGAATTGGTCAGAATATTCCACCACTACACATCCCATTCACCGACACACGAATCTTGCTGGCAGATGCAAGTGACAAATACTAGGGAGCAGTTTTACTCGAAGCAAACAAAGGTCACCATTTTATTTATGGTCACAAGAGTGGTAAGTTCAAACCTTCTAAACTTCATTATCACTCCACCTTCAAAGAGATCCTTGCTGTCAAAAACGCCATCGAAAAGTTTGAATCCCATCTTATTGGTCATCATTTTACAGTTGAAATGGATATGTCTCAGTTCCCAAAAATCTTACAGTTTAAACAGAAGCAAATCCCAAATGCTCAACTTCTCCGTTGGTCTCAATGGTTTAGTAAGTATTCTTTCTCTGTCACACATATCTCCGGTAATACCAACCTCATCCCTAATTTCTTGTCCAGACCTCCAAACCTTCCTACTATTTACATGATAAGTCACTCCTCTTCCAACAATCCACTATCTTATTTTTCCCATCCTTTGTCCAAACACATTCCCTCAGTAGTTCTAAATTTTCTGCGTCCGAATACCATGTATCAAGACAAGTTCAAACAGTCCTATCATACCAACCATCCCAAACCACAAACAGATGCGGCAACCTCCATGTCATCACCTGCACTACAAGCTACTCAAGCATTAGATACCATTGATGACAGCCCGACACATTCATATCTCAACCTCGGTGATAATCCGGATGATCCTTATCTCCAATATCTTATCCCAAGAGAAGATAAGTTTGCTATTCCAGGAGAGGACAAGTTTGCCTCTATCTTTCCCTCCAAGTAAACTTGTTCCATAAGCACTTGCACCTAAAGTATTCTCTAAACATTAGTAAACGTGTTCCACAAGTACTTCCAGCTGCACCTGCAATATCCTATCTATTCTATGTACAACAGTGTTTTAAGAGGTGGTTTTTGTCATATTAGGCATTTTGTTTTGTGTGTTTTAAGTAGCAGCAGGTCCTATGTTTGTCATGGGAAGACATGTCCTATTAGGAAGTTTAATTTTTGTTTTGTTAGGGATTTGTAGGCTAGTCTGCTGTAGCATCAGCTTAGCTCATGCAGGTTCAGGTGACATGTACCTGTGCTTTTCGCGTGCACAAGCTTCTACCTTCCCCTATATATAGAGGGAAGTACTCATTGTACAAACCATCCAAAAAATAAATAAAACTTAGCCTGCAAACTTCAAAATATGTCTAGCTAAATATCCTCTCTCTCACCATCCAAGCTTCCTTTAAATTAGCTTTTCTTTTCTGACTATACAACCTTCATCCTTTCAAAAATGAATGTCTCATGAGTGATGATATGGTCAACCTCATCAACTTGTTCGCCCAACCATGAGGATTATTATTCTCCAAACGAAAGGTACATGGTTAGCTTCATGGTTTCTCTCAGTAAACCATGCCAGGCCTCATTACTGAAGTTGTTCAACATACTAAGCAAACTGGCTAAAAGGCACTGACTTGCACTAAAAGCCAGGAGAGCCAGAGAGTGCCCCAGGTGCATACTTGCCATTTTCTTGGTATCCACTGCACGTATCTATTCTTGGTCAAGAGACCGACCAAGAAGGATGTCTGCACAGCTTCACCTAGATTTTGCTCTTTTCTGCCTCTTTTTCACTTTTAACGCTCCAAGATTGTTTTCTAAAAAATGTACAAAAATTGTACTCTAATCAGTAGAATCACCATTCAAATTGCATGAAAATAGGTGGTAAAAATAACCACAAAATATGTCCAGTCAAAAATCAAACGACGCTGGGGATGACGGAAACTATGGTGGTCGATTCTTGAATACGAGATGTAGATGCAGAAAACGTACAACGATATTGATATCTGAGTCGAATTCGAACAAGAATCTCATATTATGCATGCAATGATCCGGTTTGTGGCTCATGGATTAGATGAGATATATTTGCATAAAAGAAATGTAGGTGTTGTTAAAAGATTCATTAAAAAATAGAGTTTGGACGCCAATTGGAAAGTTGGGGTACGAGGGTCTAAATGACTAACGAAAGAAAAGATGGGGTCAAACATGAGTGACGTAACATAAAGTTGGGGTCAAATGTGAGTGACAATTTCGCATCAAACTAGAGTGACGATAACTTCTTTACGGTGTTAGTGGAGATGGTTGGAAAGTTTGGGGTACGAGGGTCTAAATGACTAAGGGAAGAAAAGATAGGGTCAAACGTGAGTGACAAAATGTAAAGTTAGGGGTCAATTCAGCGAGACGTTAAATTTAAGGTCTAATTTAAGAGTTAGGAAAAAGGTCAGGGTCTAATATATTTTTTTCCCAAAAGTAAAAACACAACAGACACAACTAATCGTATAGAAATATAAATGGGTTCCTCTACTTAGCCAAAAATGACACATTGGGTCCCTCTACTTATGTCTCCGACTCATTGAGTCCTTTTACTCTTACTTTGGTGACACTTGAGGTCCCTCATGTTGATGTGGCAAGCCACCTCACCATTAAATAATATTATTTTGTCACCTCATATACCATGTCACTTGCCCTACTCGATTTAAAATTTTGAATTTATTTTATATCTTGTCTAATATTCAAAAAAGATAAAACGATGTTCCTACTCCCACTTAAAAAATCGCTACCTAAGTCTAACACCCACTTACATGCTGTTTGAAACTGGAAAGCACCAGATAAAATTAAACTAATTATTTGTTGGAACTAATTTTAGATACGAGTCTCTCAAATAATCACTTAACTAAATTTAATTAGATTAAAAAAATGGTGGCTATTTTATTCATCCAATGACATCGATTTTTTAATTTTTAAGTGGCAGAGGGGCATCATTTTTTTTTAATATTAGACATAAAAAATAATTTTCAAAATTGAAATTCCAATGTGACAAGTGACGTGGTATATGAGGTAACGAAAAAATTTATTTAATAGTGAGATGACATGTCACATCAGTATGAGAGACTTCATGATGTGTCACCAAAATAAGAGTAAAAAGACTCAATGTATCAAGATCGTAAATAAAGAGACCCATGATATAATTTAATAAAAAAGTTCCGAAAGATAGTTTTGAAAATATCTACATTATCTGGCCTATTCTAAACCGCTTATCTCCTAAAACTGTCGTAGTCAAATTTGTAAACTTTCAAATAATAACGATTAACTATTTTATTTTTTTCCTTTTATTGTATGTACTGTATGGGTTAACAGTTCTCTAATTTGGATTACGGTTATGCACATCACGTGTAACAATATACACAATAGTATCACACGATACACATTTTTTCAACGCTCCACTTCTATAATTACAGTATAATAAATTATTATTGCACTTATTGTCATCATGTGTAATGTAACCCATAAGAACTTCCTTCCTTGCTAATTACAAATGATATAAAAGAAAGAAACGTTAAGTGAGTTCCCTTTATAGAAAGAGCCAAAAAGTTAAGTTCTAAATTCTAATTCATTTTATTATTAATTGACTTAATTAAATGTCTTCACACACTATTTTGCAGTTCTATATTCATTAAAAATGTGAGCCAAACAATAAATAATGCGAGCTACCTATTTTAAGGGTATGAATGGTGTGAATCCCTTGTAAGAATTCCCTTGATTGCTTCAGAGAGCAATCAAATTGGATAAGAACGCGACCAATGCTGTTTGTTAGACTATTTTATATACAAGATCTTCTAATCTTAAGTTAATATTAACTTTAGTTTCTATTATGTCCAAGATCATGCACACTTTAAGTTATATATTTGGGTTAAGAAAGCCATAAATCATTGCATATACTAGCATCATGAATATACACACCACCAGCACCAATACACCAAAAAAGATCAATGCTGGCGGCATTTATGTGGCCAAAATTCAAACTGCCTAAAAACTAAGAGGAAACACGTGTTTCCTTAGAATCAATGAGGCGGACTCCCAATTCGTCAGTATGGAGTGACGATGTCAACCACTCAATTCCACTTTCTTTTTTGGTGGCAGAAGAACAAGGTTCGAATCCGTCCACTAACTTCTTTTATCCTCTTTTCTTTTCTTTTATAAAAAAAACTCAATTTAACTATTTAAGTCTTTAACAAATGTAACAATTAATTATGTGGAAAAAATGCTCCTTAGTTATTTGTATTAAGAAATATCATATTAGACTTACTAGTAGTAAATATTACCTTTAAATTAATCATTCATTAATTTACTTACCGTAATACATAATTGTTATTACTTTTCCCAAATTTCTTGTCAACTGAGAGTAATCTATTACGCTCGAAGTCAAGAGTCGAGGCCTTTTAAGGTTAAGGAAAATTGAGAATTATATTGTTGTACGAAAGAAAAGAATCACGTCAATTGTCATAGAAAGAGTAATTACTAATTAGGTTACAACTAAAATGATAAAATTGCACAATAAATATTTATGACTTAAATTTAGGATATCAATATTTCATTTTAATAATATAACTAATAATTATTGTATTATTTTCAATGACAATTTTGAAGCTCAAAATCTTTAATGTATTACATAATACATACACTACACGATACGAATAAATATCTAGTACACATCAAGAAGTATCGTGTAAGTATTAATAAATAATAAGTTTTAATATATAGAAATCTGAAAGGTAATATGTTTAATAAATATTTAGTACACATCAAGAAGTATCTAGTAAGTATTAATAAATAATAAGTATTAATATATAGAAAGCCGAAAGGTAATACGTTTAATAAATATCTAGTACGCATCAAGAAATATCGAGTAAATATTAATAAATAATAAGTATTAATATATAGAAAGCCGAAAGGTAATACGTTTAATAAATATCTAGTACGCATTATAAAGTATCGAGTCCAAAATAGATTAATATTTTGTAGTATCGATTTGTAAGATTAGATTACGATTCGTATAGTTATAAATAGATAAATAAAAGCTTGAAATTGACCAAAAGAAAGAAAAAAAAACTGTGTTTCGCAGTGAAGTGATGCCGTATTTGAGTCAGAGACTTAAATATGGCGTCACTTCACTACCAAACACGCCGTTTTTGAGTTTGAGACGTGTTTTTTTGGTAAGTAAGGGAAATCGAAATCAAATTAGAATTTGGAAGAACCCTAAAAATAAAAGCTCTCCTCTCCTCGTCTTCGTCTCTCTCTCACTCTCTCGATTCCTCGTCCTTGAATCAAAATCGGCTCCATTCTCGATTCCTCGTAGTCTCATGACTACTGCTCTCTCCCCCTCTCGCCGGTGACGCAACTGTGTAGTGGAGCCTCTCACTTTCTCACCTTAGCAATTCGCCCTCTAACGACAACGGCGCTACTTCTCTTCCTCTTATCCTCTCACCCTCAGACGCCGATGACACCACCATCATCATCGGCATAGTCACAACAATGACCACAACTAGTGAATCCAATAATGTAAGAATACGATTCACTGCTTTGTTTATGTTTCTCACTTTTTTATTATTTGGTTATTTTCTAACTATTTTCTTCTCCTTTTGTGTTTCCCCATTTTGATGTAGAAATGGTGGAGTCCAGGTCCCCTCTAATTAGAACTCCAGTTAATCCACAAGTACAAATTTCATCCTCACTAGTGGAGATACCGCTGCAACAACAAACTGTGGAGGCAGTAATCGTTGAAGGCACTGAAGACGGTCAAGAAACCGATGACGAGAAGAGGAATGAGAGATGATTCGTGTGGGATCATATCGCCAAGTTCACAAATCACAATAGTGAGCTAAAGGTTAGATGTAAATATTGCAATAAATCTAAGTATAAGTATGATCCTTCTAATTATGGCACTACTGCAATTAGGAAGCACTTGTTTAAATGTGTTAATGGGCCATTTTTCAAGTTACCTAAAACTGAGAGTAGTAGTGGATCAAATGGTCAAACTTGTTTAAATTTAAGGCCTTGTGGAGTTAATAGGGGAGAGTATGATAACTACATGGAAATTTGACCAGAAAGCAATTAGGAGGGCATTATTATACATGATTATTGTTGACAAAAAACTTTTTAAATGGTTGAGGGTAAAGGGTTTAGGCACTTTTGTTCTGAAATGCAACCTAAGTTTGTAGTTCTTTCACGAGTTACTGTTGCTAGGGATTGTTACAAGATGTTTGTGGAGGAAATATTGAAGCTAAAAAGTAGTTTGTCATTCAACTATATGAAGGTCTGTCTTACTACGGACACATGGATAGGGGTGGGCATTCGGGTATTTTGGTAACAACCGAAATTTTTATTTCGGGTTCGGTTATTCCGAAATACCCAAAAAAATTACCGAACTCGAATTAACAAAATTTGAATTTCAGAAATTTGGTTATATCCGATTTTACTGAAATTTAAATTTCGGTAATTCGGGTATAAAATACCCAAATTTTTGAAATTTGAAACCTACCGAAATCCACTCTCAAATTCCCAAATATTTTCGGATACTAAAAGAAAAAAAATTCAAAATTTCAAAAAAAAAAAACAGTGAGCAAAACTTGAGGTATAGCAAGTAGCAAAGTAACAGAAGACAAGTCTTTCCTTTTTTTCTAGTAAACTAAACATTATCATCCTCATTATTATAGACAGATTGATTTGATTGGGTTGAAACATTGAAGAAGAAGCAGATTAGAACATCAAAATCCCCCAATTTCCCTTTCCTAATAAGAATCACAATATTACAGTAAATACAAGTACCCCAAAACACAAACTAATCAACTCACAATACAAGAATCATAAAACGTACATCACCAACAAGAATTAACTATCCATCATCCACACAA